>PVHX01011326.1:0-64789 GCA_004024805.1 Geosciurus inauris | reverse complement strand
GCCACGCCTCCTGGCTACCGCTGCCTCCCGGTGATCCTGTACTCACACATACACGAGCGAAATTCCTGCGTGGGATGTTGAGCTGCAGAATGATGCCAGGAAGCTGGCTGGAAAACGGCACCTCCACCACTTCCAGCTTTGGTCCCTGAGAGCCTAGCGCAGAGTGGACTGTCTAGGCCGCCATCTTGGAACCGCCCCAGATTTATCATTCTTTAGAGATTATGTAGCGGAATAGCCATTAGTTGGGGGTCTGTGAAACAAAGCAGGAGGACCTGGAGCCTGGGAAATGTGTTAAGTGCCATTCTGTAAGGAACATGCAGAGAGGATGGAGAGTGAGATAAGGTAAAAATAGATACTCATGAGCTAAGAAGCTGGTTGGAAAATAATTTCATAAGACCAAGTTATCTAATGGACATTTTAAATTTCCTTAATATAGGACCTGGGGTCCTTCTGAGTACCTGGTCCTTAAAGTGTTTGATCCAGACACTGGTAATTTGCTTCTACTGGGATGTCTTCTACCATCACCTCCATATTGGTACATCCCAATCCATCTAATCAATGCCAACTTTCTCTTGATCTCCAGAAGCATCTTTCTATTATTTTTCTGGATATATACATAGGTAGGTATGTTCACAGATACTTCAAATTCAATATGTTTTAGATAAAAAATTGTTATTTTGTCAATCTTGATGAATGTCATTACCATTTACCTAGATACAGAAACTGAATTCCAAGAACCATCTTTGAGTCCTTTCTTCTCTGAGAGCCATACTACTGATTCTGCGTTTGATCTTTAGACTGTGCCCCTTTTCTCTTGGTTTGTATTTCCACGCCTAAGTTTCACTCCATATCTTGTCTCATAGACACCTTCCCCTTCTTCCATTTTGCTGTCAGGGATATTTTCCCCCAATAGTTTTGATGATGTCATTTGCAACCCCTTCCCTTTCTTTAAAAATGTGGAGTCTCCCCATTGCCAGTGGGATAAACTTTATGTTCTTTAGTGTGGTTTCTAAGGCCCTGCAGGATCCCCTCACCACCGATGGCTTAACTAGCATCTTCCATTTTACATCCTTCACTGTCTGCTTTACCAGAGCTGACCATTTGTTGCTTCTTTAATATTGGGAATTATCGATTACCTCAGTAATGTGGCATGGGCTATTCTTTGTAAAAGCAGAACACTTCTACATCCCACTCACTTTTGAAGAGTAGCCATCCCTACCATGTTTTTTCTTAGAGGAGGGAGAATTTGTTCAGGGTCTAGAGTGAAGGCTCTTGGGACTCTTCACATTATGTTACACATCTGAGGGACCTCACAGTCTCTGGGGCCACCACCAGAGACTAGGCTTAATGCCTCCTGATGTGACCCGGTGTAATTTTTCTTGGTTCTTGGTGAAAATGGCAAAAGGAACTGTATTTGAATATACCTTCTTCTATTTCCTAATATTCTGATCTTTGGCATCTAAACTCTATTCATCAAATTGGGATAATATTAGCTATTGTGTAGAAGTTTTAGCATAATACATGATGCACATGGAAACCATTTAAAGTTGTAAATATGAAAACTATTAGTTATTATTAACTTATACTTCATTCTTTTACTTTTTTCCTTTTATACATCTTTTCTTCCTCTCTTACTTTCTTTATTTTTCATTTTTCTTTATCTTTCCTTTGCTCTTTCATATTTTTCTCACACTTTCTTTTTTCCCTTGGGACTGATAAAGTTGAACTCAGAAATGAGAGCTCCTTAGGTTCTGACCCCTGAACTTGCATAAAGTGCCACCAAACCATCCCATGATCTTAACAACGCTTATACTTCCCCCATCTGTCCACAGTTCTCTTCTGGGCATTACCAACTGTTCCCGGCCTGGGGAAAGTTCTCCAGCTTACATGATCTCCGTTGTTGGACTTTTAAAAAAGTCTTTCTGTGGAACATTGTCAACTGATTAACCTTTAGGCCTGGAAAAAAATGGGAATATCAGAGCAGTAATATTTTCAGCTGTTTTCCGCTGAAGGGTGTATCAATCATAGAAATGTCTTTGACTCCTGTTTGGTTACTGCACCAACAATTGAGTATAACTTTCTGAGTTAGAGGAAGTTAATGGTTTCTTGGGGTAATAAAGCTGTCAGGAGGAGGGAGACTTTCATCTAACTCGATTAAAAATGTGCAAGCACTGGGTGGCGGCACAAGGACACTGAGGAGGTAGCAACATCTGGAGGAGCTGGAGGCCCGAACAGCCCTGTAATTTATGGCCTTCTGAGAAATGCATTGGGCCAGGAGCCCGGAAACCTGGGTTCTGTCCTCATCCCCATCACAACTTCTGGAGTGGCCTTGGGCAAGTTGCCTGACCTTTCTTTGCTCCTTTTATTCATTCTATAGGCAAGGATAATAATGGTACTGGTGTTTATCCATTTGTTACCCAGAGAGTTTTTATTTTTTTCTCTCTCTTGGTAGATTAAATGAGGCACCTTTTTTGAAGCTGTTGCAATTCAAGGTCTATGTCCACCACACATATATATACGCTTTAGTTCATTTTATTAGGAATTCATCAGACCTGGGATGCTAAGAAATTTAATGTGAAGGCCACACCAGTTCTAAAGAGAAAGAAGATGTAATTCAGAGAAATTGATACATTTACAATCAGAATTTTAAGATTCTACAAATCATGCTGATCTTTTTCCTGTTTAATCACATACCCACAGGACAAAAGAGAAACTTTGCAAATAAAATCAAAGGACCTTGAATATGTAACAATCTGTATTTAATTATTGGAAAGTGGGTCAGTACAGAATAGCAGAGAAGTGTCTGCAGTCCAGCTGATGTCACATAGCAAAGTGGAATGGGGACAGAGTCAGGGGACAGGATTAGGGCTTAGCTCAGCTCCCTCCATCTCCATACAAACTTTCCAAGTCATAATGACATCATCTCCCTCTACTCCTTGTCTTTTTACTGTAGCATTTATTTTCAACTATATTTAATTTTTTGAAATTGCTTTCTTTTATTGTAATTTGAGTTTTAAGAAATAGTGATTCTTTGTTTATATATTCATTCTACAAATATTAAGTGCCCATGAGGTGTTGGTCAACACCATGGTTGGGAGAAACAGTGATGGACACACAGATGAAGTTCCTGCCTTTGTGGACCATGGGATTGGGAGGGGAGACAGAGTTTAGATTATTGCCATTCTAAGATCCAGTTGGAATAGTGCCTATTGCTAAGAAGAGAAAGCATAAGAGCAGTGCTAGTGGGGTTGATTGTTCTGGAAATTTCACCTGATATTATTTCAGCCCCTGAGTCCCTTTTCTCATCTTCCTTGAGGCTACTCTATCTGCTCCACCAACATCCTTCCCTTGCAGTGGTATGTGCATTTTAAATTCTTTTTTCACTTTTATTTTTTCATATGGAATTGTGGTAAAATACACATAACAAAATTTACCACTTGAACAATTTTTAAGGGTATGATTTACTAATGTTAAGTATATTCATATTGTCATGGGACAGATCTTTGTAACTTTTTCATCTTTCAAACCTGAAAATCCATACCTATTAAGTAACTCCTACCCCAACCTAGCACCTAATGGTTTTACTTTCTGTCTCTATGAACTCTAGGTAATTCATCTAAGTGAAGGCACATAGAATGTGTCTTTTTGTGACTAGCTTGTTTTACTTAGCATAAGGTCTTTAATGTTTATGCACTCTGTAGGATGTGCCAGAACTTCCTTCTTCTTTCAGGTTGAATAAATTGTATGTATATACCACATTTGATTCATTCATTCATCATACTCTTTTTTTGTATGATCATCCTCATATACTCATTCATCATACTTTTTAAAAATTAATTCATTCATCTCTTAGCTGTTGTGAATAATGCTGCTATGATCATGGGCATACAAATATTTCCACAAGACCTTGCTGTCAATTCTCTTGGGTGTATACCCAGAAGTATAATTGCTGGATCATATGGTAATTCTATTTTTAATTTTGAAGAATGTGTATGTGTGTGTTTTATATTTGGTTTCTGTTTTCACTCCAGCCACTCAATCTCTGACCCGCGGCCACTGCAGGTCCTGTTGGATCTGTATGTTTCTTATTTTTCCTCCTTAGCAGGTTTGTGTTAAATCCATGGTGCACTTCTGTCTGTTCTTTGCTCTTTACTGACCCACTCAGAATTTACCTCTGTCCCCCAAGAAAATCTCTTTAAGGCACATAATGCGTAATCTTTTCTGGTTCTTGATTTGTTGAATTATAGATCCCTAATTATGGCAGATAAATGAATGGGAGATCATCGGTGATAACTTGAATATCAAGGGAAATATAAGTTCTTTGTTTAAAGCTGAATGTAGAAAGCACAATGACAAGAAAGAATCAGTGCCATCAACCTCAAAAGCCCTTGAAACACCCACGATGCCTCCCTCAAATCCACAAGCTTTCCTTATTCTCTAACCTGCTTTTAATTAGTTCTTCTTTCCCTCAAACTTCAGCATTCAAGATAATGAAATAAAGCCATTTCTTATTCAATGCTATTGTTTTTCTGTGCTGTTTCATTACCAGTTTCGAAACATGCTGTTTTCTACTATTTTTCATTGCAAAAGCGCAGAATTTCAATTACATTAAGATCTCTTCCAACCTGGGAATTCAATAATTTTATATTATAGAGCAAATAGGCCTTTTGAGAGCTAACTTAAAAACTTAACCACAGTTGATAACATTTTTGTTTTCTCTATGGGGAAATCTTTCTTGAGGTTTGAAGTGTAACCAATAAACATTCAAATGAATATTTAGAATATAATTGTTTTGTAAGTAGGGCCATCCAGATTATAAACTCTTTTTTGATACTGGGCTGTTTTACATAGGCTCACCTCTTCTCAAACACTTGCTACAGTGCCTTCCATGTAGGAGGTCACTGACCATGGACTGTCACTGACCGGTGGAGAGGGGAGTCCACATTCTTTCTGGGTGATTCACTTTGGTGTCTCACAGCTTTGTCTTCCACAGGGCAGCTGAAATCAATTTCTACCTGCTTTCTCCTTTTGTAAGCTAGGAGCAGCTGATCCCCACACTTTATTTATTTTTTATTTTAATTTTAAAATATTTATTTATTTTTTTAGTTGTAGGTGGACAGAATATCTTTATTTTATTTTTATGTGGTGCTGAGGATCAAACCCAGTGCCTCCCACGTGCTAGGCGAGCATGCTACCACTGCGCCACAATCCCCCACACTTACTTTAAATGTAGTAAGTTTTAAAAAAAGGTATGAGCCGGGCACAGTGGCGCAAGCCTATAATCCCAGCACTTAGGGAGGCTGAGATAGGAGAATCGCAAGTTCAAAGCCAGCCTCAGCAACAGTGAGGCGCTAAGCAACTCAGTGAGACCCTGTCTCTACATAAACCACAAAATAGGGCTGGGGATGTGGCTCAGTGGTTGAGTACCCCTGAGTTCAATCCCTGGTACCAAAAAAACAAAAACAAAAAACCAAAAAGTATGAAAATACCAACCATATAGAAAGATACAGAGGATAATATACCATGTGCCCACCATTTAGACTTAGCGGATACAAATGGTAAATTAAAAAAAGACTTCTCTAGACCAACTTGTTCCTTTTCCCCCACCAGAGATCACTAATTTCCCGAAGCTGATTTGTTTTATTCACATTCATGATTTTATGTTTTATTACATATATATGCCCATAAATAATATGGTTATAGTTTTATATGTTAAAAGAGATATAAATAGTAAAATATTATATTTTTTATGGACTTAATTGTCCCTTCCCCCAAAGTCATATGTTGAAGCTTTAACTTCTGTGTGACTATATTGCAAGTAGGGCCTTGAAGGATGAAGTCATAGGGTGGCACCCTACTCCAGTGCTACCAGTGTGCTTATCAGAAGAGGGGATTGGGAAACATACACCAGGGGTGTGTGTGCACAGAGAAAAGGTCACTGGGGACAGGGAAGGTGCCTGTCTATAAGACAAGCAGAGAGGCCTCAGAGGAAACAAACCTGCTGACACCTTGTCGTGGACTTGTAGCCTCCAGAATTGTGAGAAAATAATTTTTTGTTGTTTAAGCCATCCAGTGTGTGGTATTTTGTTATGGCAGCCCTGGAAACTTAATATGCTAATTAACTTTGAAGTTCAAGTAAGCAACAAAGAATTTTGTTGGGATGTACTTATACTGAAAAACAGAATTTGTTGTTTATCAGCACTTCAGATTTAGCTGGTGTCCTACATTTTACCCAGCACCCACATCTCTAATTGGATGTTAACCCCCTGCAGTGCTTGGGAACACTGACTGGGTTCTACCTAGTACTCTGTACATAGAGATCACAGGTCTGAAAGTTGGGAGTTGCCTTAAAAGCCATCTAGAAAAGTAGTTGTCAATGGTTTTCCTGTTTCCACATTTCTGAGGTTTATATCTCATTCACTATAATGGCTAATAGTATTAATTAATCATAGTGCAACTGGAGGACATTTGAGTATCAAATGAGAAAGAGAAAGAGAGAAGAGGAGGAGGGGGAGAAGGAGGAGAGAAGAAGGGGAGAGGAGGAGGAGGAAGAGGAGGTTGAGGAGGTTTGAGAGCAGAGCTAGAAGGCACATACATTTTGAAAAATTCTCTAGATGATTTTGATTGATCTTTCAATGTCTTTGGACCCCAACCTGGATCATCTTAGGGCTCAAAGATGACTTTCCTAAGGAAGTGCTGTTTGAACTAAAATGTGGGGCTTGGTTAAGAGTTAACTATGTGAAGAACAATAGGATTGATGGAAGAGTTCGAGGCTATGGGGACAGCTTTCCCACAGACCTCTGGATGGGAAAGCAGGGTGTGTGGGGAAGATGTGGAGAGCAGCTGGGTGAAAGGAAGTGATGGGACCCAAGGCTGGAAAGACAGCTAGAGTCCCCATAACATAGGCTTAATGTGCAATGTTGAGGAGTTTGGATGTCATCCTAACCACAATAGGAAGTCACTGAATAATCTGAATCAGAAGAGGGATGTGAATTAATTCTTCATTTTCTAATAATGAGATTTGGCTCCACATTGGAGGGGATATCATTTAGGTAGTGTTTGCTCAGCCAGAATATAATGTCAGATTGCATTATGGAGTGGCAGTGGAGACTCAGATGGATTCAAAAGGTCCTCAGTAGGTACAATAGACAGGACTTCATGATTTGGCAATGAAAGAGAGGTATGAATAAAGGGGATATCTTAGTTCTGTAGCTTACATGGCTGGATGGTAGTGGTCATAGTCATTGAGATAGGGAATCTTGAAGCCAGACATATGTGAAATTAGTTTGGACATGATTTTTATGAAGTGTTTTTAAGACATCTGAATGGAGATATTATAGGTTTGAAGGTCTGAGTGTGACATTTGCAGGAGCCATTGGATTGGAGTTTGAGATTGATCATCCAAGCTATGGGCATCAATGAGTTGCCTAAGCACAGAATATAGGGCAAAGAAAGACCAGACACCAGGAGTTCTAAAGAGTTAATCTGATAAACAAACTATTGAGCAAATCTTTTGAGAGACTGCTCTTCTCTCTTGTAAGCAACATATAGGACACTCTGGAGAAATGCTTTAACCAAAGTTGACAACTTTGATGGAAGAAATTAAAGTCATGTGACAGATTTTGGGGAGAATGAGTTTGAACAGGCAGGGCCTGAAGTGTCTCATAAGCCACTGTGGGTTGGAAGCTGTCTTCTGGATTCTACAAACACAAAAGCTATTCTATTCCTTCACAGAGAGTAGGCAGAGAGACACCTAAGACTGTCCATGAATCTGTGAGACTAGTTAAGCAGAGTATAATTTTCTCTGTTCTCTGTTTATGAGAAAGAGGAAAGTAAGAGAAAAAAGGCAGATATTAAGAATTTGTTTTGGTAAAGAAACTTCCAGAAGGCTTCCTGGCACCGGTGTAGACTCAGCACCATCTCCTCTACTTTCTTTATAGGCTTCTGCACTCCAGTCAGTGAGCACCAAGGATTGTCATGATGCTGCCACTTATTCAGGGTCTTGTGTATCAGACTTGTGTTGCTTTTATGGAACGTCTGTGATGTGTTAATCACCTTTGCGTTACTGTCACAAATACTGGAGACAAAGGTTCCACCACCTCCCCACAGTGCCAAGCTGGGGACTGAACTTTTAACACATGGGCCAAAGCAATTGGTATGGCTTTTTTTTTTTTTTGCCTTTGTTTCACAAAAATGAAAGAAAAGCTTAGAGAGGTTAAGTAATTTGATAATGTCACTTCACCAGTAAGCAACAGATTACCAATTTGTATGTCTGACTCCCAAACAGTGCCAGTTCCTGTTCATTATACTACTTTTCTTTAGTGTTCAGAATGAAAAAGTGCCTAAAATCATAGAAGAAACCGAGTCCTAAAACAAAGTTTCCATCCTGTTCCTTAGAATCCACTTTGGGAGGTAAGGAAGGGGACTCAGATGTTTTGGAAACCACATGAGGAAGACAGTGTTGTTAGGAACTGGCCTTTCTTTAACTGGAAAATTCAATTGACTAGAACACTCTATTCCCTGTATGCTCCTATTAATTGCTGCTGCACTGAGTCACAGGGAAAGTGAGGGAATTATTGTTGGAGAAGAGGATGAACAATGTAGTGTGATGGTCCCGTGGATATTGATGGTTAATGTCCTCTGATTATATGACTAAGATTGGGACTGATTCTTTGTGCTTGAAGTTATTATTTACTTTGAATCCAGATCAAATGCCCTAACATGAGCTCTTCACATCAGTGTAATGGTGTTAGGGATGATCGCTGTCTCCTGTGATTTGGAAGATGTTTTTGGTTCTACTGGGCTGGTCCAATTTCTCATTTATTTCCCTTTTGGGTTGTAAGTCAATGGCTATTTGTTTTACCTTACATTATGTTGAAGAAATCTTTAGGTAATTATGACCTCTTTGTTTAAATAATTGCCTTCTCAGAAAAGGAAAGAATAAAGGAAAAATGTTCCAACACTGCTGAGCCAACTCGGCAATTGCCCATTTTATGCTCTTTTGGTTGGTTTACAATGACGCTTTCCCTGGGAAAGAACAGTGGGAACAAAATCCCTGCAAAGACATGCCCAGCAGAGAAGCCCAGTGTGTGTCACCAAATCTGGAGATGCTCTAAGATGTAAATTGTCCAGCAGAGGGAAAAAGACACCTGTTGTTCTACCTGTTGTTCTACCTTCCTCTACTGTCTTGAGGACAAAAGGGCCTGCCTAACCAGACCACCTCTAACAACAATAGCTGATATTTACCCACTTGATATGTGCCTGGCTCTGGACTAAGTACATTTATGGTCATCTCTTCCCTTTTCATAATAGTCCTCTTGTATGGGCAGTATGTTGGATACCTTGAATCCTTTGGGCTCCACATCATGTTTCAGCTTTGATTTTAGTGATAGGTATCAATCAACTTTTTGTAACTAGAGGGACCCTCTCCTTGGCCTAAATTGTCTACTTTTTATTTTCTGCCCTGTACAGGAATAAATGGTCATGGAGCCACCTGTGGCCAGTAAGAAAAGGAGTCAATGAATAAATGTTTGCTTCTTTCATTCCCCAAGAAAACTCTTGCTGAGATCTACTTCATAAGCACCAATCACCTGTAACCCTGGAAGCTTGATAGTGTCCTTCCAGGTTCCATTCCCTGTTGCTGAAGGTTCCATTCCCTGCTTCTTGGGATCATTTCCCAGATGAACACTTTGCAGGCCAGCCTTTGTCTTAGGCTCTACTCTGGGCTGTAGGACAGTGGTAGAAAATGTGGGCTAGTCAGGTGTTACACAGCCCCCCCCCACTCCTGCACCAACTAAACCCTCTTTGTTAGGCCATGGTTGGAATAAGATCATATGGGACAGGCTGGCTTCATGGGAGTTGCTCAAGGCCTCATGCTCAGAAGGGCCCTGTGCTTGGTTCTGTGCTTTGGTGTTAGAATCTTGAAATTCTTAATAATGTTTAACAAGGGACTTTACATTTTAATTTTGCACCAGATCCTACCAATTATGTAGCTGGTACTGAGGATGGATTTTCCTAATATCCTGTTTACTCTGCTGTGCCCACTGGCAGTTCCTACTGGTGGGATCTCAAAAATACAGATAGAGACTCTGCTTCAACAGTGGTCTGAAGCCAAAGGAGTTCTTGATGAAAATGCAAATTCTCTGTTATGGTTTGGATCTTAAATGTCCTCCAAGAGCTAATGTGTTGAAGGATTGGTCCCCCGTACAGCTGATCTCATGAATGATTCCACTTATGGATTCATTGAATAATGGATTTGCAGGGAGATTTTTTTAAATTTAATAAGAGCAGCTCTCTTTCTGCTTCCCAGCCTCCATAAAGTGAGCAGCTTTGCTCTGCTGTGCCCTCCCCACCATGGTGCTCTTTCTCACCACAGACCCAAAGTGATGAGGTCAAGTATCCATGGATGGTTATTTTCTAGAATCATGAGAGAAAATGAATATTTCCTCCTTTTAAGTTGTTCACCTCTGGCATTTTGTCACAGTGATGGAAAGTTGACTAACACATTCCCCAAGTGGGGAGAGCTAAACTTTAAAGGACTGAATGTAGCACTCTTTCTTGGAAGATCTTAATGGGTATATAGAGAAATTTCTAAACCATACCTAAAACTCAAGGTGGAAAAGATGGTTTTCTTGCGGGTGGGGGAACATGGAATGTCAATTCAGGAAAACCATCTGGGTGCAAGGACTGAATGTAAAATTTGCATATTTTGAAATGTGATTTTCACTGCTTTTTTGAGCTCCTTTTATAACCATATAATTTAGATTAATTCTAAATGAATCCTCTCGCACTTCTTTTATTTTACCTGGTTATTTTTTGCATAATGGAGATTGTTGAGCATCAATCAAAGGGTTAAAGTGAAGATTAAATGATCCAATGCATAGGAAACACATTGGTGCGCTGAGCAGGGGCCAAGTCCTCAGCCAATGCTTATTTCCTTTCCCTGTTACAACATCAAATGTGCTTTGAGCTTCAAACTAATGGTAATTTGGGCAACAACTACTATTTAGGGGTAAGGAGGTTTCCAGTATGAACTACCAGGTCTGGCACTTTACATGGTAATAGTGGCTTATTTAACAACTCCTTTGTGATCTTAAAGGTACAGCTTCCAATTACAACTTTGTTCCTGCTGAGCAAGAGGTTTTCTAGGTTGTAAAAGTTCCTGGAGAGGATCTGCAAAAATTCCTGTGGAATCTACAGTGCTACTCTCAAAAGTTTCAATTACTTTAATTTAACCAACACGAGCACCGAGTTGGGGAACTCTGTTCTGGGAATCCATCTATGTTATACTGTATATTGCACTGAGGACTCTTAGAATGTGTGTGTGCACGTGTGCAGGCACATGGGTCTATTTTACTCATTGTTTAGTCTCATAAGCTATTATTTAGATGTTGTCAAAGAAAAAAAATAAATATAATAGATTGTATGTTTTTTCAAAGGTTATATTATTTTTTTCTCTTTTTGGTGTTACTGGAGATTTAAACCAGGTGCTCTACTACTGAGCCATACCCCCACCATACCCCTAGCCATTTTTTACTTGTTTTATTTTGAGGCAAAGTCTTACTAAGTTGCTGAGTCTGGCCTTGAACTTGTGATCCTCCTGCCTGAGTCTCCTGCGTCACTGGGATTATTGGTGTGAGTCAATGTGCCCAGCTCAAAAGTGTATATTCTTATAGGCATATTCTCCTTCTTTCCCTTGGTATTTGTAACTTTCTCTGGTAGTAATAATTTAATATTAAACATCTAGATGATGACAAAATGACTTCACTCTAAACAGCCTCAGTGTGTAGATGGAGGGAGAATTTTTGACTTATAAATTCTTTTGAGTTAAGCTTTAAAGTTTATCTAATTTCTCAGCTAACACCAGGTTAGGATTTATGTTATGTGGATTTCAGATAAAAACCAAACCCAAACAGAGCAAAACAGAAATTGTTCCAGTTTGCAAGTTTTTATTTTTACTTTAAAAATTGTGCAAGTAATCCATATTTCTTGTCAGAGTAATAGATGGTACAAACTAGCAATAAAGAAAAAATAAAAGAGAAGATCTGGTAATTTCTTCCATTTACTTTTAGTTCATGCTTCATCTTTTTGTTATAGGTATATGTTTTTGCCTATGTGGATTATGCTACAGACTATTTTTAAAGTCTGTATATTATTAACACATTTTCTATATTCTTAACACAATTTCTTGTCAATTAATATATGGGTCTTCTCACAATACAATCATTATGTTCATGTTAGCTTTAATTTCATATGGTTGTTTATACCTACAATGGTTTGACTTATGATTTTGTTGACTTTGTGATGGTGTGAAAGTGACATGAATTCAGTGGAAACTGTCACTCAAATTTTGAATTTTGACTTTTCCCTGGGCTCGTGATGTGCAGTATAATCTTCTCTTGCAATACTGGGTGGTGGCAGTGAACCATAGCAGCAACTCACTCTGAGGTGTACTGTGCTGCTGAGCTGTGGTATTTGGTAGGTTAGGTTGAAATGCATTTTTGACTTTTAATATTTTCAACATAAGATGGGTTTATCAGGTTATAATCCCACTGTGAGTCAAGAAGCATCTGTAGTTTATAACACTAGTTGAAAGAGAAACTGATAGGTAACTGTCACCTACCTCTTTTTCTGGAGAGAGAGGCCACTGTTAATCTATGGGTAAGTTACCTTAAGGTCAGTGACTATTTTTGTCTAATCAGAATTGTTTGAGGAAGAGGGTAGCCTTGATTAATAGCCTAATCAAGGTTAATAGCCTAACCTATTAACTTTTTGTCTGTCACACAAAGAAGTAATATCTCCACCTTTTGCCTTAACTTTTTAATAGTATTTAGCTCCAATTTCTTTCTATTCTCTTTTTGGGATCTCAATGACACAGATGTTAGATTTTTTTTCAATAGTACTACAGATTCTTGAAGTTCTTGAGGTTCTCTTTGCTCATTCTTTTTCAGATTATTTTCTCTCTGTTATTCAGATTGGGTAATTTCTATTTTTAGGTACACATTCTTCAATTATGTCCATTCTCCTGCTGAGGTCAGTTGTTGAGTTTTTTATTTTAGTTATTATATTCTTCAATTCTAAACTTTCCATTTGGTTCTTTATATCTTTCATTTTAAAATTTATTTGAAATTTGTTTTCTTTGAAGCATGTTTGAAATTATTGATCAAAGTATTTTTATGACTGCTTTAACATCTCTGTCAGATAGTTCCAACAATTGTTACATCTTAATATTCCTATCTTCATTAGTTTCAAAGGGCTTTCTCCTAAGGCTGAACATCATGACTGATGTTGCAGCTTAAAACAATGGAAATTTCTTTCCTCATCATTCTGGAGGCAAGAATCTGAAATCAAGTTGATGGCAGAGCCATGTTCTCTTTGAAGACTCAGGAAAGAATCTTCCTATTTCTTTCAATGACTTCAGTCATTCCTTGGCTTTTTGCTGCATAATTAAAATCTCTACTGTCTTCAGGTGGCTTTCTCTTTTGCGTTTATGTGCTTTCTTCTATCCCTGTAAGAATACTCATCATTGGATTTGGGGCCCACATGGGGGGCCCAAATCATGGAATTATCTCATCTCAAGATCCTTAATTACATCAGCAAAGGCCCATTTTCCAAATAAGGTGACATTCACAAGGTCCAGGCATTAGGACATTGACATATCTCTTGGGGGGGGGGGCAACATTAAACCTACAACTGTATCTGATGATTTTCTTTTCTTATCCAAGTTGAGATCTTCCTTGTTCTTGGTATGATGATGATTTTCAATTGAAATCTAGATCTTTTGGACATTATTTTACAATGGATATATTTTAAGTGTGTCCCCACAGATTTATGTGTTAGAAGTTTGGTCCTCAGGGTGGTGATGTGAGAGGGATATTGCCTTATCATTGCCATGTATAGTCATGGTCCAATTTACCCTCTGGCCTTTGTTGGCACCCAGGGAGAGAGGCTCCTAGTTACTATTGGGTGAGGTGGGATTTCAAGGTTTCCACTGGGCCTCTGTTGTTCTGCTTTGGCCGAGAAGGAAGAGGTACATGGTTATTGCTCCATACATGGCCTCCAATAGTATTGTGGGGAACAGCTCATTTTAGCTGGACTCACTTTCTATTTGGCCTCCTCTGAAGTGATTACAACAGGTGGTGCCTTGATTCCATCAGATCAGGATAGAAGTCTAGGCTCTGCTCTGCCATTGTGGGCAGGGATGGAGTTTTCTGTGGTGTTTGACTTGTGGAGTATTTATTTCCTGCTAGGCTGCTTATTTTCCAGGACCATTGGCTGGGGAGCAAGGTTTTGTTTGGGCTCTTCTCTTTGCACTTATGGTGTTTCTGGTTTTCTGACCTTCTAGTCTGGGATTCATGAGGGAAAGCCAAACAAAACACAAAATCTAGGGACCTCAGGGACTTTAGGTGCCTAGCCAGGCTGCCAGCTTTTCTCCATTTTCAGGGTGTTCTCGTGTTTGTTTTTATATAATGCCCAGAGTTTATAGCCATACTTCATGAGAGGAATGAGGAAACTAGTTTTCTGTATGATACAATGTGTACTTGCTTTCTGCTCCTCTTTCTCTTCCTCCTTTTTCTTCTTATCATTATTGCTATTTTACTTTTGGTGTTATGCCTCCCTTCTAAAAATTATGTAAGTATTCATTTATTTTTTTTTAATGCTTTCACAGTTTCATCTTTTAGACTTAAATCTTTAAACAAGTGTTTATCACAGTGTGGCCCATAGACCTGTTTCTGGGGTCTGCCTGAATGTTATTGACTTAGAAACTCTGGGAGTCTCTCTTTATACAAACTCTCCAGATTATTAAGTATATGCCAAAATTGGAGTTCCACTGTTTATCCATTCAAAACAATTTTTGATTTAAATTGTTAGACAGGCATCTTACCTATTTTTTTCTAAGTGGTTAGACAATTGACTTAAAACCATTTATTAAATTATTCTCTTTTCTTCACTGATTCAAAATGCCATGATGATAAAATATTAAATTTATACATAAATATAAATATTTGGATCTGTTTCCAGATGTTCCATTCCGCTTCATTGATCTGTCTGACCATGCTGGCGCCAGTAACTTACTCTTTTTAATTGCTGTAACTCTAGTCTGTGTAGATGTCTGAATGTTGCCCTGCACCAGTCTCTAAAAGCCTCATAGGAAACCATCTGCCAGGAGAGAATTAGATGACTCATATGTGAAGATGTTTTGTAAATTGCAAACCTCTCTGGCCTCTCAACCCACCCCTGACACCAGCACTTCCTAAAACACTGATCTCATCCTGTCCCTTCCTGACTCCAGAGCCTTACTCATAAGATGGAACCCATTCTCCTGCCAAAGCCTTCCCACCATAACCTGGTCTTTATCTACCTTTTCAAAATGACCTCGCTTGCCTTAAATAAAATCCTCTTCCTTAATTAGGTTTACCCACTATCTGGTTTCCTGCCACATTTCTTGCATTTGGGTTTCTTACTCTTCCTGCCTTGAAGTGCATTCCTTAAAATTGCTTGCCATTCTTCAAGGCCAAACTCCTCCCAGAAAGCTTTTTATCTGAGTTTTCCACTTTCCTGCCCTCCTCTTGTGCTCACAGTGCTCACTTTACACTTAGCGTACATTGATCTCCCATAGCTCTCCTATGATGCAGTTACTTTTGTTATTAATGCTTTCTGGAGTATGTATCTCATCTCACTGGATGAAGCTTGACTATCCTTACATGCAGAGGCTTTGCCGTCCCTCTTCTTGTATGCACTGTGTTTGCACTATGTTTGTATGCACTGTGTTTCTCCTAGCAAAGAATGATACACAGTAAACATCCACTTGGTACATATTCACTGGCTAAATAAAAGATAGGTAATATTAGATCTCAGTGAAACTTCAAGCTTGATTTGTTTTGCTTGGACCCAAGTAGAGGATTGACCACTGTGTTTCATCTGCTTTTAGGTATTTGTTGGGTTCAGAGCAGTTAGAGTTAAGCCCTGTGTTATGTAACAACTACTTTATACTAATCTGCAAGACAATGATCTCATGGGACACAATGGTCCTGTGCAGAGATAAATCAACCTAGAAATTTCTGCTTTAGATTCTTGCAAAAATCTCCCTGTGGCTCAGAACAATCTTTGTCGGACAGCAAAGTTTTAGAGATGCTCTGGTTGTGGGCCCTGATCTTTCCCCCTGAGGGAATTTACTCACCCATAGCCCTGATGCCTCAGCAGCCATGGCTTTGATCACTTGATCCAGTTCCTCCCTGGCCACCTCTGGATGGGCCAATCAAAGGGTGCACCATGATGAGCTGGACCAATCAGTTCTGGCTCTGTTCATTACAGAACATAGAAGCTGGCTGCCAGCTAGACATGGGTTCTGCAGCTGAAAGGTCCTATAGGCAGAATAAGGCCAGAAAGCCTATGATAACAGAGAAACCCAAGCACTGAGGAAGCAGAGAAAGAGGAACCTGAGAGAGGACATGAATGACCCGGGGGATGCAAGGAGGCCTTTCCCTGGAGCTATGCTGATTCTAGAAATACTCTCTATTCAAACTCTCTTGAGCTACCCTCCTGTCTCCTAGCCTGGGTCTTCTCTATTCCTGTCCTTGAGTCTTCATAAGATCATTTCAGCTTAATGATAAACTTGGCTTCTTGAACAAGCTGGAGAGAATGAGGCCTTTCTGCTCCTTTCAACCAAATTAACCTGGAGGAAGTAGATGGTAGTTGAGGGATTGCTTATCAGCTGTTTTTCTGTCTGGAGAATATATATTGAATCATAGTATGAGTCACGAAAGTCAGAGTAGATGGATGTACTTTTTAAGAATAGTGCTCTCAAGATTTTAAGCTTTCAAAACTTTTTTTCATGAAAAATTTCAAACATACAGAAAAGTAGAAAGAAGAGTAGAATCCATCCAATCTACCACCCAGATTTAATTTACTAACATTTTCCTATATTTGCTTCATCTCTCTTTCTTTAAATTACAGATTTTATATTTCTCCTCCTATTTCATCTCTAAAAGAGGATGTTTTCCCTATATAACCACAATGCCATTGTGACATATAACAACTGGCTATTTTCTTAATATCATTAATACACTGCCTATATTGAAATAATGCCAAATTTACTAAAAATGTCTTCTACAGATATTTATTTTCAAGCCAAAATACAAAGATGACACTGACTTGGATTGTTGATACTATGTTCTTCAGGTCTCTTACTCTAAAATAGTATTTTTCTCTTGCTTTTTTTTTTTTTTTTTTTTTATGAAAAAAGGCCAAGTGTCTTATAGAATGTGCCACAAATACTAGATTTGTCTGATGGTTTCCTCGCAGTGTTGTTTGTCTTTTCTCCCATCCCTGTGATTTCTATTCAGTGCAAGTTAAAATTAAAGGCTCATTTGGATTCATGTTAGACATTTTTTTTTTTAAAGATCTCTAGCATTAGACATTTTGGGTGCTAGTAGCTTGCAGATGGCCTACCTTCAGGAACAGCAGGGGACATGTGATGTCTTGCTTACTGTCCTGCTCTTTGTAGTGCCACATTGGTTACTCTGTTCAAGACAGTAACAGGTGTTTTTGTTGTAAAGCAAGATAGCCCCTCTTGTGATTAGCAAACAAGCTGTGGGTGATATATCCAGTTTTCCATTAACCTTTCACCCAATGATTTTAGTATCAATTATTGATCTTTTCTAGAATGGATGAACTTTCTCACCAACTGATATTTTCGGATAACAGAGTGGGCTATAGAGGACATGAGGTCTCCTTTATGGGAGGTTACTCTGCATGCTACTATTATTATGGATATATCTATTATTATCTGTGGTAGCCTAACAAAATATCCCAAAATACAGTGACTTTAAATAACAATTATTTGGGGCTGGGATTGTGGCTCAGTGGTAGAGCGCCTGCCTCGCGTGTGTGAGGCACTGGGTTCGATCCTCAGCACCATATAAAAATAAATAAAATACAGATATCGTGTCCATCTACAACTAAAAAAAAAAATAGCAATTATTTTGCCTCCCTTGGTTTCTGCAGGTCAGGGATTTGGAAAGGGCATGGCTGGGTGCTCCTAACTTGGATCACTCACATGGTTATTGTCAGATGGGACCAAAGCTAGAAAATAGGACACTAGAGTATTGGAGGCTGGCCAGGTGTTTCTCTCTGTGTCATCTCAGGGCCTTTCTGTGTGTGGGTGGTGGAACTTGTTTACATGGCAGCTGCTATGATCTGAATGTTTGTGCCCTCCTCCCCCATTTGTATGTTGAAATCTTAAGCTCTCAAGGTGATGGAGTTAGGAGGTGGGGACTTTAGGAGGTGATTAGGTCATGACAGTGGAGGCTTCCTGAATGGAGTCAGTGGTCTTAAAAGAAGAGGCCTCAGAGACTTTGCTCTAGGGAGTTTCCACTATGTGGGACATGATGGAAAAGCACCACATCTGAATCAGAAAGAAGTCCCTCACCAGATTCTGAACCTCTGGGTGCCTTGATCTTGGGCTTCCTGCCTTTGGTTCTGTGAGAAACGAATTTCTATTGTTTCCAAGCCACTCTATTTATGGTACTTAGTTTAGAGTAGCCTGGATGGTCTCATATAGTGGCCCAGAGTTCCTGCATATTTCCAGTGAGCCAGGTGCAAATTCCATTGGCCCATGGGACCACACTTTGGAAGTCATGTAACATCATTAGAGTAGTACTCTATTGGCGGGCCAGTCACAAGAGCTGCCCCACATTTGAGGGGAAAGTTGTAAGTCCCACTTTTCAGTGGTGGCAGTGTAAAACATTTGTGAACATGTTTTAAAATATGGTAATATTATTTTTATGTAGTAAACCTATACATATTACTATTTATTGATAGTTGCCTTTTTAGAGAAGGATCTGATTAGTTGGTCAATGAGAAAATAAGTGGAACAATTAAAAATAAGAAGGAAGTGAAAAACAACAAAAGGACCAAAGGAACAGATGTACCAGACACCTGGACAGATTGCACTTCCTTTTATTAAGCACCATCTTCACTTCCTGGCAGCAAAGGCAAAGTGTATGGAACTTTGGTGTTTGTTGTTCTTGTCCTTGGCTAAGAGGAAGTTTACAAGTTTATTTAGAGAGTCACTTTGTTTTTTCCCCTGGATGCTGAATTTTAAATTTTGCTGAATTTTGAGTGGGTGACCTTTCATCACAGCCACTGAGAAATCAGATTGCATCAATGCCTGGCTTTGGTTGTTCAAAGAGATATGCTCTTTAAGTGAATACGTGCAACAGCATTTATCTGTGAAAATAGAGATATGAAAACTAATGCCACCTTTTAATTTGTTTCTAAGGGGAACTAAAGTATGACACATACATGTTGGTCTTCTGCAGATCTAATCCTTAATTTAATATGGTCTGGTTTAGGAAACCTACAGTAATGATTTTTCAACTCTGGCTGCACATGAAAATCACAGGATGGCCCGGGACCACCCCCAGTTCCACTCTAGAGTCCCTGCAACCCATGGGAGCCCAGGCCCAGGGCTAGACCCACCACCTGGAATCCTTGAGGGAGTCCGGGCCAAGATCAGGCCTAGCACTGCCTTCACAGGTCTGTGTGAGAGCCCAGGCCCAGGAATGCCCCTGCATATAGTGGGGATCCATGCTGTTGCTCCCTCCCTGTATCTATTTTGTACACTGCAGCCATCCCCATAGTTCTTCCCATGTGTTAGCCTCTACCTTGGGTCAACAGACAGGGCTTAGAGGCAGAAGCCTGCCAAGGCACTGCATCTCCAATCAATCAGCCCAAAGCCATTGTAAGTCCCACCTTTTTAGCCCCATTTCTGAAAGTGTTTGTATCCATCTTGGGCCACTCCCACTGCCATCCTGAGTTACCTCCACTACCACAGCCACCATATTTAGTGGCAATAGTGTCCATCTGGGGACACCTGCTGGGGACTAGAAGTAAACTTCAAGGTGAGATACAGGTAATCTGTAGTTTCACTACAAGATTATAGGGTAGAAACCACAATACCTCAGATTGGCATTGTAAGAAAGGAAGATACATAATCAACATGGAAAAACAAGGGAAGAAAGTGCCCCAAATAAACCATGATACTACAATAATAGAATCTATTGATAGCACAGTTGATGAAATGTCAGAGAAAGAATTCAGAATGTATGTAATTAAAATGATCTGCAAATTAAATAATGACTTAAGTGAGCAAATACAGGCAAAAATTGATCACTCCAACAAAGAAATAAGAGAGCAGATATAGGCAACCATTGATCACTCCAAAAAAGAGATAAGAGAGAAAATACAGGTAGTAAGGTAGTAAAATATTTCTTTAAGAGAGAGTTAGAGATTGTGAAAAAAACCAATCAGAAATTCTTGAAATGAAGGAAACCATAAACCAAATAAAAACTCAATAGAAAGCATCACCAGCAGACTAGATCACTTGGAAGACAGAACCTTGGATAATGAAGACAAAATATACAATCTTGAGAATAAAGTTGACCATAGAGTGAAGATATTAAGAAGCCGTGAACAGAATATACAAGAATTATAGGATAGCATCAAAAGACCAAATCTAAGATTTATTGGGATAGAAGAAAGCACAGAATTTCAAACCAAAGGAATGTACAATCTCTTCAATGAAATAATAGAAAATTTCCCAAATATGAAAAATGAATTGGAAAATCAAATACAAGAGGCTTACAGGACACCAAATGTACAAAATTACAAGAGATCTACACCGAGGCACATTATAATGAAAATGCCTAGCAAACAGAATAAGAATAGAATTTTAAAGACCTCAAGAGAGAGGAATCAGATTACATATAGGGAGAGACCAGTTCGGATCTCAGCAGATTTTTCAGCCCAGACACTCAAAACTAGGAGATCCTGGATCAACATATACCAAGCTCTGATAGTAAATGGGTGCCAACCAAGAATCTTATATCTAGCAAAATTAAGCTTCAGATTTGATGATGAAAAAAAAACCTTCCATGATAAACAAAAGTTAAAAGAATTTCCAGCAAGAAAGCCTGCACTACAGAGCATTCTTGGCAAAATATTCGATGAGGAGGAAATGATAACCAACAATGGAAATATACAAAGAGGAAATACACTAATGGAAAGGCCAATCAAAGGAGAAACAAAGTCAAGGTAAAAATTAAAAATCAACCAAAATGACCAGGATTACAAATCATATTTCAATAATAACCCTAAATGTGAATGGCCTAAACTCATCAATTAAAAGACATAGACTGACAGAATGGAAAAAAAAAAAAAAGACCCAACAATATAATGCCTTCAAGAGGCTCATCTCACAGGAAAAGACATTCACAGACTGAGTGAAATTGTGGGAAAAATTGTATCACTCACATGGACCGTGTAAACAAGCAGGAGTTTCTATCCTCATATCAGATAAAGTGGACTTCAAACCAAAGTTAATGAAAAGGGATAAAGAAGGACATGTCATACTTCTTAAGGGAATTATACATCAACAAGACATAACAACCAAATATCTATGCCCCAAACAATGGGGCATCTATGTGTATCAAACAAATCCTTCTCAACTACAAGAATCAAATAGACCATAACACAATAATACTGGGTGACTTTAACCCAGCTCTCTCACCACTGGATAAATCTTCGAAACAAAAACTAAACAAAGAAAACATAGAACTCAATAAAACAATCAATAATTTAGACTTAACAGTCATATATAGAGTATTCCATCCATCAATGAGCAAATACACTTTTTTCTCAGCAGCACATGGATCCTTCTCCAAAATAGATCATATGTTATGTCACAAAGCAAGTCTTAGCAAATACAAAAAAGTAGAGATAGTACTCTGCATCCTATCTGACCATAATGGAAATTAATGACAGATTAAAAAATAGAACCTACTCCAACACCTGAAGACTAAATAATACACTATTGAATTATGCATGGATACCAGAAGACATCAGGGAAGAGATAAAAAAATTTCTTAGAGGTAAATGAAAACTCCAATACAACATATCAAAATCTCTGGGACACCATGAAAGCAGTCCTAAGAGGAAAGTTCATTGCATTAAGCTCATTCATTAAAAGAAGAAAAAGCCAACAAATAAATGACTTGACTCTACATCTTAAAGCTCTAGAAAAAGAGTAATAAACCAACACCAAAAGAAGTAGAAGACAGGAAAGAATTAAAATCAGGGCTGAAATCAATGAAATTGAAACAAAAGAAACAATTCAAAAAATTGACAAAATAAAAAGCTGGTTCTTTGAAAAAATAAACAAAATTGACAAACCCTTAGCCACCCTAACAAAAAGAAGGAGAGAGAAAACCCAAATTAGTAAAATCCATGATGAAAAAGGAAATATCATAACAGACACTACTGAAATACAAAGGATACTTAGAAAATATTTTGAAAATTTATACTCCAGTAAAATAGAAAACCTTGAAGACACTGACACATTTCTAGAAGCATATGACCTACTCAAACTGAACCAGGAGGAGGTCATACGCAACTTAAACAGATCAATTTCAAGCAAGGAAATAGAAGATGCCATCAAAAGCCTACCAGCCAAGAGAAGCCCAGGACTAGACATATTCTCAGCTGAGTTCTACAAGACCTTCAAAGAAGAATTAATACCAATACTCCTCAAACTATTTCATGAAATAGAAAAGGAGGGAACTCTTCCAAACTCATTCTATGAGGTGACTATCACCCTGATTCCAAAACCAGACAGAGACACATCAAAGAAAGAAAATTTCAGACCAATATCCCTGGTGAACATAGATGCAAATATTCTCAATAAAATTTTGGCAAATCACATACAAAAACATATTAAAAAGATAGTGCACCATGATCAAGTGTGGTTCATTCTAGGGATGCAAGTTTGGTTTAACATACGGAAATAAATTAACGTAATCCTTCAAATCAATAGACTTAAAGATAAGAATCATGATTTTATCAATTGATGCAGAGAAAGCATTTGACAACATATAGCACCCTTTTATGTTCAAAACACTAGAAATACTAGAGATAGTAGGAACATACCTCAACTTTGTAAAAGCTATCTATGCTAAACCCAAAGCCAACATCATCCTAAATGGAGAAAAATTGGAAGCAGTCTCTCTAAAAATGAGAACAAGATAGGGACGTCCTCTTTCACCACTGCTATTCAACATAATCCTTGAAACATTAGCCAGAGCAATTAGATAGATGAAAGAATTAAAGGGATACGAATAGGAAAGGAAGAATTCAAACTATCATTATTTGCTGACAACATGATTCTATACTTAGAAGATCAAAAAATTCCACCAGAAAACTTCTAGAATTAATTAATGAATTCAGCAAAATAGCAGCATATAAAATAAACACCCACAAATCAGTTGCATTTCTGTACATCAGTGATGAATCCTCTGAAAGAGAAATAAGAAAAACTACCCTATTCACAATAGCCTCAAAATAAATAAAATACTTGGGAATCAATTTAACAAAAGAGGCAAAAGACTTCTACAGTGAAAACTACAGGACACTAAAGAAAAAATTGAAGTGGAATAATCTCCCATGCTCCTGGATAGGCAGAATCAATATTGTCAAAATGGCCATACTACCCAAAGCACTATATAAATTCAATGCAATTCCTATTAAAATCCCAACAACATTCCTTATAGAAATAGAAAAGGCAATCATGAAATTATTTGGAAGAATAAGAGACTCAGAATAACCAAAGCAATCCTTAGCAAGAAGAGTGAAGCAGGAGGCATCACAATACCAGACCTCAGATTATACTACAAAGCTATAGTAACAAAAACAGCATGGTACTGGCACCAAAATAGACACATAGACCAATGGTACAGAATAAAAGACACAGAGACAAACCCACTTAAAGACAGTTATCTTATACTAGACAAAGGCACCAAACACGTACATTGGAGAAAAGATACCCTGTTCAGCAAATGGTGCTGGGAAAACTGGAAATCCATATGCCACAAAGTGAAACTAAACCCCTATCTCTCAGCATGCACAAAATTCAACTCAAAATGGATCAAGGACCTAGGAATTAGACCAGAGACCCAATGCCTAATAGAAGAAAAAGTAGGCCCAACTCTTCATCATGTCGAATTAGGACCTTACTTCCTTAACAAGACTCCTATAGCACAAGAAGTAAAATCAAGAATCAATAAATGGGATGAATTCAAACTAAAAAGCTTCTTCTCAGCAAAAGAAACAATCAATGAGGTGAACAGAGAGCCTACATTCTGGGAACAAATTTTTGCCACATGCACATCTGATAGAGCACTAATTTCCAGGATATATAAAGAACTCAAAAAACTTAACACCAAAAAATCAAACAACCCAATTAATAAATGGGCTAAGGAGCTGAACAGATACTTCTCAGAAGAAGATATACAATCGATCAACAGACATATGAAAAAATGTTTAACAACTCTAGCAATTAGAGAAATGCAAATCAAAATTACTCTAAGATTTCATCTCATGCCAGTCAGAAGGGCAATTATCAAGAATACAAACAACAATAAGTGTTGGTGAGGATATGGGGGAAAAGATACGCTCATACATTGCTGATGGGGCTGCAAATTGGTGCAACCAATCTGGAAAGCAGTATGGAGATTCCTTAGAAAACTTGGAATGGAACCACCATTTGCTCCAGCTATCCCACTCCTCAGTCTATACCCAAAGGCCTTAAAAACAGCATACTACAGTGATGCAGCCACTTCGATGTTTATAGCAGCTCAATTCACAATAGCTAAACTGTGGAACCAACCTAGATGCCCTTTGATAGATGACTGGATAAAGAAACTGTGGTATACATTCACAATGGAATATTACTCAGCAATGAAAGAGAACAAAATTATGGCATTTGCAGGTTAATGTATGGAGTTGGAGAGCATCATGCTAAGCGAAGTAAGCCAATCCCAAAAAACCAATGCTGAATGTTCTCTCCGAAAAGTGGATGCTGAACCATAATGAGGGAGAGGACATGGGAAGAATGGAGGAACTTTGGTCAAAGGGGAGGGAAGAAGAAGGGGGCATGGGGACAGTAAAAGTGGTGGAATGAGATGGACATCATAGCCCTAGCTTCACATGTGACTGCACATATGATGTGATTCTATATCACGTACAACCAGAGAAATGAAAAGTTGTGCTCCATCTGTGTACAATGAATCAAAATACATTTTGCTATCATGTTTACCTAAGTAGAAAAAATAAATTAAAACAAAACAAAAAAAAAATGATAAAAAAATTCACAAGGTACCTCTTACAAACCTCATGCCTGGGTATTCCTCAGACCAATTAAATAAAATCTCTGGCAGTAGGATGTGGGCATCTGTTTTCTTTCTTACTTTTCTTTTTTTCTGTCTCTGTCTCTCTCTTTCTTCTTTTTGTGTGATTCCTATATGTAGTCAGAGTCGGGAACTATATTGCCTAGAGCAGGGGCTGGTAAACTTCTTCTGGAAAGGGCTGTATAATAGACATTTCCAGTTTCACGGCCATACTGTTTCCGTTGGGACTGTTTGCTGATACTGTTGCAGGATAATGATAGCCATAGACAATTTGTTGATGAGTGGACATGGCTGTGTTCCAATAAAACTTTATTTAGAAAAACAGGCAGTAGCTGGATTGGGCCTGTGGTTCCCTTTGCTGGCAACTTACCCCTGATTTAGGGAACCAGTTAGTTTACAGTTCTCTTCAATAGCTGCCTCCTCCCATACAGAGGCCCAGATGTGCAGATGTGAGGGAAGGGAACACTTTTATGACTATCGTGGCTGACATGGGCATTTTGAGTGAGAATTTAAATAGTTACTTATTGTCTCTTTTTTAAAAAAGCAGGTTAACTCTCAAGCTTATGTACTGGTTTGCGTAAGTGCCCCCCACTTTCCAGCTCTTCTTTCATGCAAACTTCTGTCCTCCCCACATACAGTGTACTAGGAGTGACCTTAGGGGTTGTTCCCTTCCCCTGTTCTCTAGAAGGGCTGTACTCGCCTGACATTGTTAGGGCAGGTACCAGGAGGGCAGGTATAGAGTTCAGGGCTGGAAGTCCCTGTCTAGAGGTCATCTCACTGTTCCTCTGTCTCCCTGACTCTGCGTTTTCAAAGCCAACTCCCACTTTCCAACTTCCTTGAGCACCAGCGTGTTCACTGACCTAATTCTCTACTCCATCACTGCCACAGATTCTGGACCTTGGCATGGCCTTGATTTGTTTCCTAATCATCTAAAATGATTTGAGGTGGGAAAAAGCATTATTGTGCATCTTCCACCCTGGCCTTTAATAACTGTCACGTGTCCGTTCTCAGCGTCAGCAATGCTCCTTCCAGACCCAAGTCCAAAGCTCCTCTTGTCCTTTAAAACTCCTTAACTTCTGCTTATTAAGGCTGGATAATCTTCTCTTACCCCCAACCTTTTCCCAAATCCCTCTTACGAACTCCGAAGATCTGTCTTCTCCTGGCTCTGATTGCAGGTTTCTCTCTGGTCTCTTAGCATCTTTTTAAAGAGAGTCCACATTGTGTTACTGTCAAGTGCTGGCTTAGTCCTGGGCTCATTTCCATCCGTGTAATCTTTTGCATAATCTCATCTGCTTTCACAATTCTGAATTCCAAAAATGGACAGCTTTCTTGTTTCTGCTTGGTAATATTGCAGTTACCCACTAACTAAAATTGTCCATTTAAAATTCTTGTCATATGTCAAAGAATTTAGCAAAGACTAACTTATTCATATTTTGACTGCATTTACTAAATAACAGTAGACTGAATTAATCAGTCCTCTCTGCCCTTATGACTTTCTCCTCTAAATTATTTTATGTGGATTAGTTTGTAGTTGTATGAGGTATAAAAATTACCAAATGAAAAGTTATGGAAATTTGGGGGATTTTGATTTCTTTTGGTCTTAATTACTAACTAAATTCAGTGTCTACATGATTTGATTCTGAAATGATTTGTACAAGGCAAACATGTACAAGGCAAAGTGTAATCCTTACATTTAGAAAAGACTAAAAACAAACAAACAAATATAATTTCTTACCTGCTAAACCAGGCTTAATTATTAAAATAACTATTTTCTCTCTTGGTAAAATTTTGGCAACACTGGTAGCAGTGTAAATTGAAATACCTTTTATAGGAAGCAATTTGGCAACATTCAAGGGGATGTTTTTACAAGGCACAAGGTGTATCATACTGTGTTTGAATATACTAAAAATGTACTGAAAAGAAAAATAAAGCTGTTTGGATGCAAAGACAGGGAGGCATTATGTGGGACATTGTAGAACTGGCCTGCTTCAAAGATTGAATTTAAATTTTCTATGTGTTTGGAGGTGGGACTTTGTGGACATTAAAAAAAGGACCTTTGAATTTAACTTTGAGATTTTTACTAGAAACATATTTTTGATTAGAAGACTTTCTTTCCCAATGTTCCAGTTATTACATCTTCCCACCCAAACTTTCTACTGGAGGACAGCAAGAAGGGAGAGGCAAAGCTATGTAAATAGCAGAGCTGAGGGTCCCCTCTTCTCTCTGTGCTCAGGGTAGCTGGCCACTGGTCCGGCAGTAAAATTTTCCTCTGAGCCAAGCAGCCTGTGGTGGAAATATCTACGGCCTGGTGAGTCACCTACGGGCCTGTCCCTGCCTAGCTGGCCTCAGGGTTTCAGACTTCTATAGAGAGCCACATATTTTCTACACTTGATCTTTTCTAGCATTAACCAAGTCAAACCTGGTCTGGAGAGTGGAACGTTTCAACAGTCAGGTGCTGGTGTTTTACCTGAAAACAAACAAGGAATACTAGGCTTGGCTCAGCCGTTCGGGGGTTGTATTGAGTTCAATGAGTTTTGTGAGTTGTCTCTATTTTGCACTATTAGAAGCAGGTAAAACTCTGCACTCTTTCCCAGCCTCTTTTCATTTCCTGACTTCTCTAGTCACGTACTAACTTCCTTAGTGAAGTTAAGTGGATCAATTGGAGGTAAAGTCAATAACTTGGTTGCAGTTAAAATCATTCTAGTTAGGAAAAGAAAAAGAAGGTAGTGATGGGGCTCTGAAAAAGTCTGGAAGCCATCATGCCTCTGTTTTTGTCCCTGACAAAGAAACTAGTCTCTAGAATATGAGGCTGAAGCAAGGGTTTCTTTGAGTTGCCACCAAAACTCTGATTCAGTTAACTATAGCAGTGAAACAAAATAATCCCCAAATAAAGGCTTAAAATAACAGTGATGTATGACTGTGACATTCTGTGGGTCAGGGCATGCGTAGCTGGTGGTCCTTCTGCTCTGCATGTTGTTCACTCGGCTGCTCAAGTAGCTGGGAGCTTAGCTGGGGCTGAGCATCTAAGATGGCCTTATGTACTCCAGGACTTTTCTCAGATGACCGTCAACGTTTCTGTGGTCTAGCCTGAACTTTGAGAGTATAAAAACAGAAGCTGTCAGGTGTTTTAGGCCTGGCTTGCGATTGGCACAGTGCTGACATTTTATTGGGCCAAGTAAGTGAAGGGATCAACTCAGATTCAAGGGCAGGAGATATGGCCGCCAACTCTTGGTTGGGGTCGGGGTAGTCTCTTGGAGAGTTCCAAGCAGGGATAGGATTGTGCTTTTCTTCTAAGAATACATCTTAAATTATGCATATCCTATTAATCACTAAATAGTTAATGTTATCTACATAAATGAAACAATGAATATAAAAGTTTTTTTAAAATGGCCAACCACCACAAGAAATTGAATTCTGTCTTGAAGGAAAATAATTGGAAATTTTCTAGAAAATGTAAAACTTTGGGGTCCTTATTTAACATATGAGGAAACCAAGGCTTCTATAAATACTTAAGTTCATTGTTTCTAAAGTTTTAACTCATTAAGTCTTTGTTTACCACTTTGACAGAGAAAGGACTAGAAATACCTCATAACTCCAAACTTATTACTTTCCTCTTCTCTCCATTTTCTGAGCATGTGGAGAAATGTTCTGAGGCTCAGTAGTTATTCCTGAAGAAAATCTAACCCATTGATTTTCTTGCCACTCCAATATATGTAAAAAAATTTTTTCAGTTACAAATTGAATGAATAAAGTTAACATCACATTTAGTTACATGCATCATACAGATAACATTTAACAAAAATGATTACTTAAAATATAATTGTTTCAGAAAATTGAAGGCCTTCTGATTCATAGGAGTTTTCTTTCAAAAATCAACTCCTGACAGTTGGCCAATGTCAGTTATCTTTTCACCTTCCTTGCCCTGGATAGACCCGACTATAAAGGTGATGTTAAATAACGGCATGTTCATAAAACACAAAGCACAGCAGAGGCTCTGCAGGATGTCTGGTTGATTGGAAACAAGTGGACCAGAACATACTCAGTATAAAAACACTTCCTGATTCAAGTATTATTCAAACTGACTTTCTACACTAATCAAATTGTTTAAAGTATTCATTTCACTTGGTATTATGTCAAACCAGCTGAAGTGTCTGATAAATTATTCTTTTCTAGTTGTTTGTGACTCCAAGTGTATGTATTACAAAACCAAATTTGATCTGACAGTTTCCATCTCTCTTTCCCACGTGAATGATAATGTTGATGGAACCATAGAAGCAACACTAACAATGAAATTAAATAATTTCAAGGTTTCCTGCTTAAGAAATCTAGGCAGTACCAGAAGGTGCCTGAGGTGGCAAAGCAGAGTGTACCCAAATGTTTCATATGAGTCTCAATTGTTCAATAATGGTTAAAAGCCAGTCAACTCATATTTATTTCTCCTTCTATTTCATAAGCAGACCTGCAAAAACTTTGCAAATAAATCTCCACAGCTTCCTCATATATAAACATGTGCTTAAATTCGTTCCTTTACTTGCATTTCTGACCCAATATAAATACCTGCAATATCCCAATCTGCTTGTTCTAATCATTTGGAAAGCTGTCTGATGGTTTTCCCTCTGGCATTTTGAGTAACTACTAGCTGAAGATGCTAAATAACTCTGAGGTCTGTGCAAGTTAATATGTCTGCTCAGTTCCAAATAAAATACAGCTGAAATCCCAACCAGAAGATATTACCTATCATCTCACATGAACTTGACTGTGATAATGAAATGTTGCCTGTCTCATCCTTAAACTTTGGAGATCCATGTTGAATAATTTTGGCAGTCTGATTTCCCTTAACGTTTTTAAAAACTACATATGAGTTTTAAAATTGTTTTTCCCAATGATGGTAAATAAAAACTTGGTATGGTTGAGGTGAATTTGGTGACATAATTACACATAAGTATTTATCATTTTGACAACTTGCCTTCCCTTCAGTCACCTCCCTCTCCCCTTGCTTCCCACTCCTACTGTGAGAGTTGATGCTGAGCATCTGTCCTGATCTTCCCAACTCTGCCCCACATCTGGTTTTGAATTACCTTTAATTATACCCTCAGGAGCCCAATTTTCTCTGCAGGAGAATTGTCCTACAGAGTTCCATAGTTCCATAAAGACTAAGCCCATTAATTTCTCTGTTAATTTTAATTTCTCCTGAGTATAGGATTTTTTTGGCAAAAGTATAAAATTTTACTGGAGACCAACAAAGATGAAGATACAGCATTCTAGATCAGAAATAATTTATATAAAGAGACAAATCATTGTGAGCAGTAAGGACATTTGGTTCTCTAAGCCAGAATGTTATTAGCACAGCTACACAAAATAGTACCAACTCAGGCTCCAAAATAAATTTAATAAGATCTGTTGTATCTTTTTTTTTTTTGGTACTGGGGATTAAACTCAGAGGCACTCGACCACTGAGCCACATTGTATTTTATGTAGAGACAGGGTCTCACTGAGTTGCTTAGCACCTCGCCCTTGCTGAGGTTGGCTTTGAACTTGCGATTCTCCTGTCTCAGCCTCCCTAAGTGCTGGGATTACAGACGTGCACCACTGTGCCTGGCTTGCTGCATGAACCTTTTGATTGACTTTCTATTAGACTTTTCCTTAAGGCAGATGAGTTCAGTATACGGACTCCCTACCTTTGTTTTCCTGAGGACTGTATTCATTTCAGAGTTACAAAGTTAAGATGTTTTAGAGAAGTGGATTCCTGGATCCATTCTGGATGGCTTGTAAAGATGGAAAAGGTTTCTTGTGGGAAGCCACCTCCAATTTCAGGCTTGTATGACTGCCTAATATTTTCGCTCCAAATGGCCAATGAAAGACCCACATTGAGATTAAGAAACCCAAAGGAGTGTCTTATCCCAGTGTGCTACATATAGTATCAAATAAATATTAAACGTCAATCTGGCATTGAACTTGAATTGCTTGGTGAGATCTCTTTGGGGTACTAACTTCACTGCTACTTGATTCTTTCCACATTTAAGATTAGGGAGTGTTTTAGGTATCACAAGATATTACATTATAGTGACTCCTTGGCACCTAGAGGGTCCTATCTGCAGTTTCATGTTTTCAGGCATAGTAAGGCACATGGGATATTAAGCAGCCCAAGACATGGGAGTGGAGGGACTGTAGAATATTTCCTCAATTTATTCAAGAATTCTCCCCGTCTTATAGAACACACATTTTCAGTAGAGGAAATACTGTCCTTGGAAGGAAGTAAAAATTGGTTCTTGGGGGATTCAAAATTTAAATATTATGATGGTCTCCCTGGCCACCCTGCCAATAAAGCTCAATGCTACCTGACAAAATCATATCCCTTAGTACTTAGTTTCTCTCCTTAGGGAGAAATTTACTTTAAAGTTAAAATTTCTTATTTAATTTTAATTAACTTAATTAATTAATTTAATATTTTTCTCTTTAGGGAGACAATAATAGAAAAAACTGCTAAGAAACATTGTTCTAGAGTACACATCTCTTTTGTGGCTCTGACAACTGCCCATGTTAAACAGATGTGTATTCTTTTATTATATTCCCTCAGGTAAGCTGAGGAATATAATAAAAATGTTTAAAAATGTCCCCCATAGTGGCTTTCTTAAGAATTGATGGGAAAAGAATTGGGAAAGGACCTGGGGACTTGGATGCTGGGGACAGACAAACTAAACATAGCACCTGCTACAACTCTTCTCCTGTCACCTTGCACTAATTGCCACCATGTAGCCCCAAGTCTTCCTTCTCTTTCAGGGGCAGCTTTCTCCAAAGGGACAACAAGGGCCATACACACACACACACATCCTTGACATTGGAAAAAATGTTTCAAGAACTCCAGTCATCCGTGGGGGCCCATAATAACCTCAATCTAAGTATTCACTCCCTGCTTGGGCACCCATACCCAATGAGAGCTAAGCTGATTTATTGGAGTTATTCAGCAAGAAACTCAAGTCTTTGGATATTATCGCCTCTTTATAAAAAATTCACAAAAATGTTGGCCAAAATAGACCTAATGGCTTACCCATGATTACACAGCTAATAGTAGGGTCAGAATAATTTCCTCTCCAACAGCACATACCAGGAGGCTAGTTCTTGAGGGCAGGATCTCTGCTTGTTACTTACCTTCATGCTCCTAGACCCATCTGTATTTGTTAAATGAGAGACGTTTCTCTGAGCCTGGGACTATCAGGTCACCAACACAATGCATAAAAAATGTAGGGCCATTTATCTGTCTTATAGTTGCTTTTACATTCCTAGCTACCTCCTCCAATTTAAGAGGTGGAACACTATATCTGTGACAATGTCTTTAAGCACAAAGCTTACCCTGAACTTCTGAGATCTGCCATGAAGTTCAAGGAGACAGTTATCTTCCAGGTTATTTTGCATTTCAAATGTATTGAGTGTGGTTGGTTTTCAAAGACAAGGCTTTCTCACTATTAAAGTCTTTTGTATCAGGAACCTCAAATGGTACACAGAGCTAAAATGTTCTTGCTTTGATCTGAATGTTTGTGTGCCTCTCAAGGTCATACATTGAGACTGATCCCAAGGTGATGGTATTAAGAGATGAGGCCTTTCGGAGCTGACTAGGTCATGAGGGCAGAGACTAGTGGGAACTCACTTGCTCCTTCCGCCCTATGAAGATGTGCCCATTCTTCCATAGGGAATGGGCCCTCACCAGGCACTGAACACCTTGATCTTGAACTTCCTGCCTCTAGAACTATGAGAAATTAATGTTTCCTACTTCTAAGGCACCAGTTTATAGTAATTTTGTCATAGCAGCCTGATTGAACTGAGCCAATACTAAATAAGAAAATGCATGAATTCCAGAAGACAGAAAATGCTCAACGAAACTAAACTTACTTCTTTTGAAATCAACCATTTACCATGAGAAAGGAGAAAGATATGATGAATTGTCATGGATTTGGTAAACAAGGATAAACCAACTTTTTTTCTGCATTAGCTTCTCATAGAGAAATACGTTCCAGTTAGCTTAATAGTTGTGCATGAAAAAATTTCCCGTCGATAAAAATCAGCCATTCGGCCAGTCAGTTACAGGCCAAAAGACTTCATTATGTGGTAGCACTGTGTTGGACAATGAAGAAGGTAAAGATGGTTTGAGGGGAAAGAAAACTTACCATTGAGACCACTGCAAGAGATGAGGGTAGGTAAAACAACGACATCACAAGACAGCCAAGAGTTTAAAAGGCTACTAGGTGTGTAAAGGAGGAAGGAGTCAGGAGCAGATAAAGTGATGTGGAGGCAATATTTAGGTTGATCTTAAATTAAGGAGTAATCTGGATTATAGATATTTAAAACAGAAAGGAAAGGAAGATACAGGCAGAGACCAGGACTGATGCATAGGTGCAGAAGAAGACAAAGGGACAAAGCATGGTTCATTGTGACTGAAGCATATGGTCCTGGATGCTAAGGATGCTTAGAAACCAAACTTTGAAAGGCCCTGGAAGCTGTGGGCATCAGGAGAGCCGTTCTCATCCTGGAATCTTAGTGAGATGGTTTTCCTCATTCCCTTGAAATTAGGAAGGACATGCAGGCCGTGATAGTAGACCCCGAGACGAAGCTTTGAGTGCAGCGGAGTATATTTAGGAGGTGATCTCAGAAAACAAAAGTGAGGAAATAAGGAAGGGGGCCAGGGATGGGGAAAAGCTCTGGGCCACCGATGCTCAATCCTCTTGAAGGCCCTGAGAAATCAAGTGGATCGTGCCCCAGAATTGCGCTGTCAGAGGAAAGGGATTCGGAGGCTGGATTACCAAGGATCATCCTGCAGTTGTTGAAGGCTTCCCCAGCGACATTAACATCCTTGTATTTACAGATTGAACTTGCACATTGAAACAAGGTCTGGTGTTGGAGGAAACTCTTGGGAAAAGGAAAAGAGCAAAGCAGGTGTTCAAAATTGGATGCTGCGAGCTTCCAGGGAGCTACCTTGTGTTCCAGGGGAGCCCAAATGGCTAGGAAGATGGGGCAGAGCTTCACCCACCTTCCTGAACTCATCCTGTATGGGACAGCACATACCTTAGGCCTGTCCACAGAACAGGAGCAAAAGCCATGAGTCACTTCTGGTGAAGCTTAAAGAGACAGTTCAGGATTTACGTATTCTTTCTCCTTGTCTTGGCAACATTAGTGATCAAATGATGAGGGCTCCCTCCACTTGTCTTGGAGGGAGAAGATGTGGGGCAGAACCAGCAGCTGACGCACGGGGGACAGATGTATAGCAGAAGTGAGAAATAAACCCATTTTGTGTAAGCACCTAAGAATTTAAGGACTATTATTAGTACATTATAAAGTAGCCTAATCTGATAAATATATATCAGTTCCCAGATTGGTTTGTTATATGATGGCTTATTATGACAACATGCCACAAAAATCCAGTGGTACAGACGAGACAGAAGTGGATTTCTTTTTAGTTGATGACGGGCCACACAAGCTAGCTGGGCTCTACTCTAGCAATTCCTCTGGAGATCCAGGTTCCTTTTATCTTATTTCTCTGCCAACCCTAGGGCAAGTGTCAGCAACCTTGTTTGTAAAGGACCAAATAGTAATTAGTTTAGGTGTATGGGCTATGTATTGGTTACAACTACTTCAGCTCTGTAGTTGGAGAGCAAATGCAGTCGTACACAACATCTAAATGAATGGGTATGACTATGTTTCAAGAAAACTATTTGCAAACACAGACAGCAGGTCAGATTTGGCCCATTGGTTGATCTCCAGTTTAGATTTTAAATGTCACCCATGCTCATTTTGGTAACACAAATACTAAAACTACAATAATCCAGAGGTTAGTATAGTTCCTATTTAATGGCAATGCAAACAGTTTAGGAAGTACATTGGTTTTTGAAGCAATCATGCATTGAGCTACTTATAGGAGCCACCTGGGGCAGATGGTGGATTTCCAGGCAAATCCAAACACGAAGTAGCTCTTGGGTGCTCACTGGCTTCAAAAGCTGAATTCTTCGACTCTGAAATTTGACTGTAAGCATAAGCTAAAGAGTCAGGCTCTGGAGAAATGACTTTCTCTAAACAGATACACAGAATGAGGTAATAAACAGAATGCCAATTCACTCCTTTGCAACACAGATGTAGCTGCCGGTAGACTGGATATTTGTATTTTTTAATCAGTGTGTTCTCCCCTAGTAGGCAAGCAACATGGGAAGATAGCTCAGAATTAGAAGTGAAAACTGAGAACTTGGAACCAGAACTGTAAAGAGAGTTGGCTGTTTTAGTGACTGGTGATAGCCAGATGTGTTGATCTACACCATAGGAGGCATCTGTCATACAGATCCGATGGTGACATCCCTTCTTTGGATTGCGTCTCTTTGGTACTCCTGTTTCCCCTATCACACCCCTGTGTGATAAATGAAAGTTCAGCTTGGTAAGGTAACTTTTGTCTAAGGTAATGATGCATATGTGTGTTCTGGTCCATTGCTTGACCTCATTTTTAGGTTTGTAAGTAGGTCCTTATTTTCTCTCCATGTGCTAGCAACAAATTATTTCATCTATTTTACTGAAAAGTAAAACATAAAAAGCCTAAGCAAACAAATAATAAGGCCTAGGTCAATGTGTGGTATTTAGAGAGAAAAGGTATTTTCAAGTTTAAAAGCAGTAGAAAATCATTTAAAGGAAAGCAGCAATAGAATTGATTATTATTAGTCAAATCTAACAAGTATAAAAGAGATTGTTATTTAAACATAAAAACTTCTCCATACTAGCAAAATACTTAACATTAAAATGCATTCCCAAATCAGGAAACACACATTTAGAAAAGGTGACAAATAGAATCATTAAGAAATCCTAATGTGGCCTGCAAATATAAACAGCACAAGTAAGTAAATAAGAAGACTTTTCTGTAGATGATTGTGGAAAGGAAATGCACAGGCAATTCATGAACGCATAATGTTAATAGTTAATAAACACGTAAGAGTGTTCAACTTACAGAAAAGAATTAGGACAGCAAAGACAAATGGGTGGCCTTTATGGCACAGATAAGCATGCTTGCCAAATGATGTGACTAGTTTTGGTTAGTGGACTAGGAGAGCAGATGTGACATATGTGGCACCTGGGCCAAGACAATGAAGAATCCTCTTGGCTCACCTGCAGCAATCTTGGAAACCATGAGCTCCAGATGATGTGGCTACAATATGGAAGATTTATGTGAGTGGTAGATAAGCTTTTGTTATGCTAATTCATTGATGTTGAGTATTAAGCTTGATGGGTTCTAGAAACAGAGAGAGGGACAATCATTTTGGGACCTGGTAGACTGGGAAGAAAGTGGCAGGGAGATTATGTTGGAGAGGGAGGCAGAAGCTGCTGGGTAGTGAGGGCTGGGTAGACAATGGTGAAGAATTTGAATTTTATTTTTAGTGCAATGGAAAGTACTGTATCAAGAATATGCCTCCAGAATCTAAAGATTGTCTCTACTCTGTGGTCCAGAAATATGTGGAGTCTGTTCTAAAGACTAAAGAAAAATCTGAAATGTAGTCAAAGAATTATATGTAATTACTTATTCCTAAACTATAATAGCAAGAAGTTGAAAAACCTTAAATGTTTAAAAATATAGGAAATACTAATGACATAATAATATTATTACTAAATAGATCTTTTCCTGAGGGACTTAAAGACATTCTAATGCTGCAGAATGCTGCATTCACAGTAGCAGTAAAATCTTAGAAATAAATGAAAGAGAATGCAGAGGATCTTTCATGAAGGATGGAAAGGATGACCTGAATAATGGAGGAAATACCAAGTTCCTGTGTGCAAGGACTTAATACTGTGAAAAAATGTCATTTCTATCCCTATTCAGCTGTCAATCTATACAATTGCAATTAAAATCCCTGGAGAATTTTAATTGAGCCTCACAAACTTGGACCTAAAATTCACCTAGAGGAAAACAATGTGTGAAAAAACTAACAGTAGTTTTTAAAAAGAAAGTTGTGGGTTCCCACACAGCTATGGACAACAGGTCAATGGAAAGAGTAGGAATCCAGAGTAGGAGTCCTAGGTTTACTTAAAAATTTAATGTATGGTAAAGCTAGAGTTTCAAAGCAGGAGGAGAAAAAAGATAAACTATATAGTAAATGGGACTGGCAAAATTGAATATCCATTCACATAAAAACATTCCATGTAGATTGGAGAACTTCACCTCTTATAAAAGTAGAAGAAAATTTAGGTGCAAAACGTGACCATGAATTCCTTAAAAAGCTGAGCATAGAATCACTATGTTACCTAGAAATTCCACTCCTAGTTGTATATGCTAAAAAACTGCAGAGAGGGACTCAAATTGATACTTCTTCATCGATTTCCACAGTGCCATTATTCACAATAGTCAAAAGGTAAAAACAACCTAAATGCCTAAATCAGCAGATAAATGAATGAAAAAGATATAGTATATACCTACACTGGAATATCATATAACCATAAAAAGGAATTAATTCCGATAGCTGGCTATAATCTGGATGAACCTTAAAAACATTGTACTAAATGAAATAACTCAGTCACAAAAGAAAAAATGTATGACTCTGCTTACACGAAGGACCTAAAATAGGCAAATTCATAGATGTAGAAAGTAGAATGGTGGTTAGCAGGGTGGGGAAGGAAGAGTTGGGAGTTGGTGTTTAATGTTTAATGTACAGAGTTCCAGTTTGGGATGGTGAAAACATTCTAGAAATGGCTGGCGGTGGTGGTTGTACAACCTGTGAATATACTCAATGCCATGAATTGTGGAATGTAAAAATAGTTAAGATGAAAAATTTTGTATTTTATACATTACACCACAAAAAAAAACCTGTAAAAAAAAAAAAAAGGAAGTAGTAGGAAAAGAAGAGGGCAGCTCTGAGGGTTTGGGGACGGTGCCAGAAATGGACCCTGTTTTATAGTACAGGGAGGATTTGAGGGGCAGATGCTCCTAGATCATTGAGAATGAAGACAGAGACTGGATGGAAATTAAAATTAACCATATGAAAGTATAGAAATAAAAAGCTGAAAAAAGAGAAAAATTTCAAAGAAGCAGTGGCTTAAGTGTTTAAATAAAAAATTGAAAACAAAGAAAAAGAGCAAATTTCCATTGAACATTGACCACCATAAGGTTTGCAAACAGAGCATTACAAATGTCTTTGTTTATGAGGATTTTAACTATTAGTCCATGAAAAAGAGTCAGAAAATTATAGGCAAATTCATAACAGATCAGAAGAAATCTCTTTGCTGTCTTGCAACTTCTTACTCTTCTTAACGAAAATTTAATTACAATCATGAAATGTCACTTGCTCACAAAAAGACTTGGATACAATTACTAAATGAAACAAAAAAGCTGGATAAATAGCTATCAATAGTATCCACATAGACAAGTAAATGCTGATAGAGAACCTTGGCATGATGGTTTTAAAAACAAGCTCAACAAAGATATTTTTGTGGCGCAATATTTACAGGGGTGGGGGGTGTGTGTGAGAGAATTTTCTAAGCTCACTAGAAATAATTTCAAAATTTAATGCTAGGATGGCCAAACATATAAGATGGATAAGAAATTATAAAACAAATTATCACTATCTAGGATGGAGAACTCAATATGTAATTAGTGATTTAGCAGGTAATTAAGTGGAGCAAAATGCCATGCATAAAAATTTAAAAGGTTTATATTACTCAGTTCAATCTGTGGCAGGGGTAAAGTGTTAAACAACTAACATTTATTGTACATATTATTGAACCAGAAAGCAAAAACAAGGGGTCAAATGAGCATTTCATTCCCTTAAAACTGTTGTAAAGAGCATACTTTAAAAAAATTAATTGAAGAACCGAAAGATTCTCCTTTATATGTTAGGTATTAATCTAAAATAGGGAAAAGGGCAGCCTAGGACAATCACACAACATGATTAGGTAAAGGCAAAAGTGGGCAAACTAGACTTTGGGCTGAAATATCTAGAACTATTCCTTGTACCAGTTTCTATGCATAGCTGGAATTTGTTACTAGGAGACATGGCCTCAACTGTGCCAATTGTAGTCATATTTTGGGGGAATAATTCAGAGATTATGTCTGATAATCTCTAGAGCAATGTAAATTGGCATATTTTGAAGAAATTCATATCAAATTTAATTTTGCAACCACTCTCAGATAACATGGCTGGGAAATGTTGTGAAAGCAATTAGATTTAATTTAGATAGGATACGAGGTGCATTAGAAGAGTTAGGCAGAGCAGCAGAAGATTCTCAAATTGAGTGATTATGGACTTGGGCAGAAAAATAAATTAATATTAAATTTGGTATAACTGAGATTTATAGAGGTTACAAGAAATACAAAGGGATCTAAGTTTAGCTATTCATTTTTAAAAGTAATAAAAAATTTTAAAACCTTGACAAAATAGGTTTTCTAAATCAAACTGACACAAGAAATATGGAATAAAGTGACATTGCAAGCAAGAAAGCAAAAACACTTAACGGCAGAGGATAAGATTAATGTGTCATTTTTGAAATTAACTTCTATAGAGACTTTCTTGAGCACTTCAGATAAGATATTCACAAATGAAGATGAATTTGAAAATATTAAGTAATGTATTATTAAAATGTAATAATACTTTTGGTTTTCTTAATAGCATTTCATTTTTGAAAAATTTTAAAGTAGAACTTAAGAAATATAGGCTAATTGTAGATATTGCTTTAAAAGATGTTGAAAATCCCAAGTGAATTTGATGCTTTTTTTTCTTGCTATTGAAGAGGATTGGACTGTGCTACTCCAAATATATTCCTTTGGATAAAAGATCCTTGTAAGCTGAAGGAAATTAAGAAACAACAAATGCAGAGAGAGCTCTTTGCCCTATTTTTTTTTCCTAAAAGTAGGACAAATTCCCTTCATCAAGGTGTTTCCCCTGCTCCTCTCCCACACTAGGAGAACAACCATTATCACTGGGGACAAAAATTTGATACCACGATGTGCCCATACAAATAAATCTTACCAAAATAATCCGTTCTACTAGTTTCCCCCATCACATCAAATTTGTATACATCTTATTGTATTAATCTGTCTTTTGTCATTCTTAACTCACAAACCTGAGTCATAGACCCTAAAAGGGAAGAGGAAAAATTTCCCTCCTTTATACTTGTTTTTTCTTAACGTTTCTGTCAGGAATTCAGTTATTATATCTCAACTTCAAGTGTGCTCCAAAGCCTTTGGCTTTGGGATGCAAGATCTGGGACTCTTTAAACTGCTTCTGTGCTTTTCCAGTCAGTTCTAAGGTGGTCTAGGCAGTAGTTCCTTCCAGCTGAAGCCAGTTTGCAGTTTTCCAACACCAGTAGAAGCAAACTCACAATCCCTCATGTCTGATACACCAGCACTAGCTGTTGCCACCCCTTTGGGATCTGTGTCTTAGGTCCTTTGGGCCCTTCCTTTAAGTTCCTAAATTTCATTAATTCCAATCGCTTCCTTTTATTCCCAGACCTAGAGTTAGTAGCTGTGTCCTGTACAAGAAGCCTTCATGATAACTTGAGAGTTCTCTTAAATTTGTCTTTAATATTTTAAAATTCTAAAAATTAGAAATCACTGTGGTAAATATGCATAACAAAATTTACATCTGAACCATTTCTAAGTGTGCAGTTCAGCAGTGTTTAAATACATTCAGTTGGAAATCCTTTACTTATTAAATAACAACTCTCTATTGGTCCCTCACCCCAGTTCCTGGCAACCACAATTCTACTTTCAGTCTTTGAATTTGACTAACATTGGAACCTTGTATACGAAGACTTATAGAATTTTACTGGCTTATTTCACTAAGCATGCCTTCAAGGGTCGTCAGTCTATTTTTTGTTGCTATAACAGTACAACAGACTGAGTCATTTATAAAGAATCAAGGTGTATTTGGTTCATGGTCTAACGTCTGGGGAGTTCAGGATTGATTGGGCAGCTGCAGCTGGTGAGTCCTTCTTCCTGGTGTGAACTCTTGCAGAGTCCCAAGGTGATGCAGGGCTTCGCATGGCAAGCCAGAATGTCCTAACTTGGGTTTCTCCTCTTCTTCTTGAAAAACTTCAGTACTGTTGGATTAGGGCCCATCCACATGGCTGTATTTAACTTTAATTATCTCCCCAAATTCCCACTTCCAAAACCCATAGTCAGATTAAGTTTATGTCCTCTTAATACCTCACAATGAGAATTACATTTCCGCATGAGTTTTGGTGGAGAAATTCAAACCATTACAAAGTTTATCCATATTGTAACATGGATCTGTGTAGTTCATTCATTTTCGGGATGAATGATATTCCATTGTATGTACAAAGGGTATTTTGTTATATCTTCATTCATCAATGGGTACTTGGGTTAGAGTTCTCTTTTTACCCTTTCTTGTCACTTGTGACAATTCCTTCTTGTCAGCAGTTCTTTAAATTCAATTCTCTGTTAAAACAAGTGGTATGATTTCTGCCTCCTGATTATATTCTGACTGATACGATTGTCAGTAATTTTGAAAAAAAAAAAGTCTTCCATATTTAACTAGGGGTGTGGGAAGTGTGTTTTCTGGGCTTTCTGCCCTCAGAGGACAGGGGGGACTGAATGGCTGGACGGACCACCCTGCTTCACAAGTCCAGGATGTCATAAGGATCTTCTTCAGAGTTTAAGGACCCAGTTCATGGAGATGTCTGCATGGACTGATCAAGAAGACTGAAATGGGATGATGCTTGCTCTCCCTGTTCCTTTTTCTTCCTGCCATCCTCCTTGTACTCGTCCTGGGATTTAACAAATCTGTTCTCTCTCTGCTTCCAACCCTGGCACCAGCAGCCCTTCCCAGACAGACTGGCCACTGCTTTGCCCTGTTGTCCTAAAACCAGTTTTAATATTAATTGTGCCATGTCTCTTCTTGCTCTTGGAATCTGTGGACTTGAGCTGGTGTAGCTTCTGGAAGGATTCATTTCTAGTTTCTTTCTCTGGGCCTGTGTCTTGAATATGTACATATTTGCCCATCTGACTTATTCTCTCTGCTTTGTAGGAACTCTCTAATCACCTCATGCCATGGCCTTTGATTTTATAGTACTTTATGTGTTCATTTTTTTAAAAGGTTACATTTCTACCATTTGAAGGAATTTTAAATTAGAGTGAAGGTATTCTTAGCTCACCATTTTAATCCAATCTTTTACATCTTACAATAATTTCCCCCCAAAGTTTTTATAAATGAGTTTTGGTTTTATAGTCAGAAGGATAAAAAAAAGAAAAAGAAAAAGCCCTGGATTCCCTCAAAGATTGTTATTTTCCATGTAAAGAATTCCTCAGTGACCTAAACTTTTAGATACTTCAGAAGGAAATATATCTGTAATAATTCATGAAATCTCCAGAGGCAACATGTTGCAACTTAATTTCTTGTATCACATTTCATTCATTTCATAATTACATGGATAAATAATGTATGAAAATGAAATAGCAATTATGATCATATCAGTGGAGTCTCAAAGTCATTTGAATGGATTCAAGGCTGACAAGAATTTATTGTATATAATACATTTTTATTTATCTAGGTATCTTTTAACAACTGGGCTCAGAGTCTTCAGGGAATTTCAGGGAAAAAGTTGAAAAAAAAAAAAAAAAACCCTTAGAGCGAATGAGACATTTGCAAATACCTGTATCTATCGTGTAGCTGCATTATTCTTCAAGCACAGGGCTTATAGGGAGATGGTGCTCCTGACTTTGACAATGTCTACTGCATGTCAGGTGCACTAATACTGGGGATGTGATAAATAAACAGTATAGACATGGTCTCTGCTCCCCAGGGAACTTCTAGTGGGGGTGCAGATGTGTAGACAGTTTCCATGTAGTGTGCTAGATAATATGATGAGGTACATCCAGGGAGCTCAGAAAGACAGAGAGGGTGCTTCTTTCAGTCTTGGGTGTTAGGGAATAGTAGACTGTTACATGAAGAACCAGTAGAGAGAGGGATGGGCGAGCACTGAAGGGCAAAGTAAGGGGCATATCCGCTTTGCTCCAGGTTCTTGCAGATACTGCATCTCTGCCTGGACTCCTGCAACAGGCAACCTGGGTGGTGCCAAAACAGGCATGTGAACAGGTGCCTGTTTTTCTTGTATGCTTTCTCTGGGGCCTGCCCATTCTTCTATGCTCACAGCCATGGTTGTGTTGTATCACCTCCTCCCTTTCTTTTCTCCCTCCGTTCCCCTCTCCCTTTACTCTTTTTTCCTTTTCTCTTTTCTCCACCCCATTACATTTGATTGCAGGAGGGGAAAACCATTGTTGCTCATACCTGTGGCTGGCCATTAGCCAACCAGAGTGTGTTTCTCTCTGGTTGGCAGTGACTGCACTGAAGCACTGACTGTAGAATGAATGAATGATCACCCTTCCACTAGAGCCATGGGATCTCAAGGTCAAGGACACTTTTGGAATTCTCAGAACAAACAATGCTCTTATCTTTATTCTATCATTATAAAAATTTTCTTTGTCAAGAATATTGTAATCTTAAAATGATGCTAACTAAACATGTCATGCATTATCATAGGCGGGTACCAAGCATTGATTCCTCCAACCAAATCAGGCACTATCGATACAGGTATGAATGCACTTAAAAACAGACTGTCGTGTTCTAATTTAGTATTCACTAATGGTTTGGTAGGTAATCTAAAATTGAAATAACTTTAATTTTGGACTATAATATATGTTTTTAAAATATACCATATTATTTTAAACATTGGACTATAATATGTACTTTTCAATGGACTATATGCTTTTTATATGCTATGTATTCTTTTTATTTATTTTATTTTTCTTTTGGTGGTACTAGGGGGTGAACCCAGAGGCATTCTACTATAGAGCTACATCTGCAGACCTTGTTTCTTTTTAGTTTGAGATAGGGTTTCATTAAATTGCTGAAGGTCTTGCTAAATTGCTGAGGCTCCTCTTGAATTTGTGGTCCTTCTGCCTCATGCTCCTGAGTTGCTGGGTTTACAGCTCTGCTCCACCATGCCAGGCAATATATGCTTTTTAAATCAACTATAATATGTACTTTTTATCTTGAAGGCAGGAAGGAGTGACTCTCATAATTTTGATATCTATAGTGAAATGATCTTGTAGATTTATAGGGTTAAGAAAAAACACTCCACTATTAATTAAGTGGAAAGGCAGTAGAGTGGTAAGGTAGCTCCAGCCCAAATCTGCTGGCTAACAAACCACTGTGAAGCTCAGTGGCTTAAAGTGATCATTATTCATGGGTCTGAGGTTGACTGAGGGTGGTTGGAGCCGAGCTGAGCTGGGTTGGGCAGGGTGCTCTGCTCCAGGGCTCTGAACCTCTCCTAGGACTGTTAGGCCCATCAAGGTGTGGTCTTTCCATGGTGAGGGCAGAGGTAAAGAGAGCAGGTGGACACAATAGGGGAGGCCAAGATGCAGACCTGGCGAACTGCCACTTGTGCCTCATTCTATTGGCTGGAACAAGCGTTAAGTCCATTTTAACTGCAAGAGCAAGGGAAGCATGCCACTACCTAGTGAATGCGTCACAGGCTTTATGGGAAATGTCTTGCATACAAGGAGTGTATCAGAAGGGGCAATGATATGATCCATATGCAGACTGCCCAGTTACCCACCAAACTGCCCCCTCCTTTCCTGCATCCCATGCTAGACCAGACTTCTTTGCCTCTCAGGTAGTGATGTCTATATACCTGACCAAGTCCTTGCCAAGGGGATTTGAACAGAAATGACTTGGCCCGTAAAAATCTCTACTGGGAACAGTGTCATTTCTCTTTTCTTTGGCTTGATGCAGGCAAACTCATAGAATTTGGAAACCATGTATTGACAATTATCTTTTCTTGGCCAAACTTGAGTTAGGCTTCTGGGCCTTCTCCTAGGCCCATCTGTATACTTGCTTGTGAAATTTGATTTTAGCAACGAACTTTAATAAGTCAGTTTACCAAAACAAAACTCCATTCATCATATCTGTAAGGGCAAAAAGATCAAAGAGGCAGCAAACCATGCAAGTCATGTTAGGCTTTTATTCAGGAACAGGGTTCATCTGCGAAGGTGGTGGTGGACCCATTCTCCTGGTGGAAAATGAGCCACTGAACAAAGAAAGGGACTGGGTTTTTATAGGTTTATTTTGGGGGGTGGCATAGTGGAGATGTGCCAGTTTTCTTGGGCACTTAGGAAGTTGGGGCCAGTTCCATAAATCAACGAAGTGGTCAGTTTTAGTGCCCAGGGATTCGGGCTCAGGGGTCAGGGTCCTGTGAGCTGCAGACCAAGTGTCTCTGGCCTGGCAGGGCGCTCTTCCCTTATCTGCAATTAGTCTTAGGGAAACATTCATCAGGGGAGGGAGGGGTGTTAGCATAGAGCTATTTGCCTCTTCCTTCAAGCTACACTGTTTTCAATTCCCATTATCTATTAATATCAGATTGTGTTCTTTGTCTTCCACCATCCTTGAGGTGATGTCTGATCATTCTAGCCTGCCTCAGCAAGAATCCTGTTATGTTGGTTTGGATGGACGCCTCCTTGCCCCTGACATTTCCTTTTAGTAATTTTCTAACAACCGACCTTTCCGACCCACACTGCACCCACTTACCCATAAATTCCCACTTGCTCAAGTGTCAAGCCCCCCTTCCTCCTCACTGCAAGACTCAATTGCAGTGGCTCCTATTCCTTTGCAATGGTTCTTAATAAAGTCTTCTTTACTGTGATTTTAATGAGCAAGGATCACTGAGTGATTTTTTTTTTTTTTTTTTTGGTTTCTGGGGATTGAACTCAGGGGTACTTGACCACTGAGCCACATCTCCAGCTCTATTTTGTGTTTTATGTAGAGACAGGGTCTCACTGAATTGCTTAGCACCTTGATGTTGCTGAGGCTGGCTTTGAACTTGCAATTCTCCTGTCTCAGCCTCCCAAAGTGCTGGGATTACAGGCGTGTGCCACTGCGCCTGGCTCACTGAATGATTTTTTAACATCATTGAATATACTAGAAGTACAAGATGAAGGAGACTGTCTATCCAATTAGTAACTCCTATTTGGACTTTGAGAAGGAAATAAACTTTTATTATATTGGTGCCATTACTCATTTTAGGGCTTGTTGGTTATAGCAGCTAGACCTGCTTTCAGTGATCCATGTGATAGGTGCAGAGAAAGGCCCCAACAGCCTCCAGGATTCCTTGAGAAACTCTGAGACACACTCTTCTAATACTAGGGGTTCCACTATAATTCCTGCAGGGGCAGCTTCTCTATATTCGCCTGAATCAAGGAGGAGGAGAAACTTTGGTTATCCTGAAATAGGAGAGAGATTCTTCCTAGTCACCAGGGCAGAATACAACATTGTAGTGCCACAGTATTTTAGTAATCAAAATTAGTACCTGCTCTTTCAGCATCAGTTAGGCCTTTGGTCACCCAACTCCCTCCTTGGTTCCTTTGGATTCCTTTAGTAGACATAGCTAAAGACAGATATTAGAAGGAGGATGGCATGTGGTGTTTACAGGGCTCCACGAGCTGAGGCTCACCAGGGTGTGCTGTGAGTGAAAGCCTGACTCAGACCAAGAGTCCTTGGAGTCTACAGTAAACACCAGTATGCTTTTACATAGAATTTTGAATGTCTCTTTTATTTCAGAGTTTACTTTTAGGCATACAATCCATTATGAGTTTTAAAACATTATCCATTTGGGCCTATCATCTTCAATAGTCATAAAAAAAGCTTTTTATTTATTTTTTATTTGGAACAATTTTTCCTCATAAAGAAGCATCCTGAATTTGTAAGAGATAGTAACATCCTACTCCATCCATCAGGTAAAATTTTCCCTCTAGCTTCTAATATTAGAAATTCTACTCATCTCTAAGCTATTTCTTATATCTTTTTTTTTTTCTGTTTAGGAACAAGTAGAATATATTCATTATATCAACAAACCTGGGTGTAAACACTTGGAAGTCACCTCATTTTATGAGTTAGAGAAAATTTCTTTATTTTTTTTTAAACTTAAAAAATATTTTTAGTTGCAGATGAACATAATACCTTTATTTTATTTATTTTTATATGGTGCTGAGGATTGAACCCAGTGCCTCATGTGTGTTAGACAAGCGCTCTACCACTGAGCCACAACCCCAGCCCAACTTACAGAAAATTTCTAATCACCTGGTTTATTGGATATTATCAATGCCTTCTTGGCCTGTGTGATATATAGGAGAAAAAGAGATTAGTAATGGGAATAAAAATAGTTTTATCTTGGGCAGGATAGTGATTGGAAGTTTTATCTCCAGCTCATAAGGGTTATTATAAATTCCTTTCTGGGCCTCTTTATCTAGGAATCCTCCAATTCTATTTGACTGTTCCTTATAATTAACAAGAATGCGTAACATTTATTGAGCACTTACTGTGTCTCAGGTGTTTGACATACACTTGCTTATTTTATCAGAAAAATTCTATGAGGCCAATGATGTGATCCTCATTTTATAGATGAGGAAGCTAAAGTGCAGCTGGTAAGAGATTGGGCCATGATTTGAACTCAGACAGCCTGACCCTAGAGGCTGAACCCTTCTCTGCTATGCAACATGCAAAGAACTAGTCCTACAATTCTCAAGATTGATTTATCTTTTGCTGCACAAGGAAGATAAATGCTGTCAGGAATCTCTAATAACTTTATCTTGGCTGATTTGATGGATTCAGCTAAATGAGATGGCACCTTTAAAGGCTGCTTCCCTTCTCCATAGAATAGGAACTGCTGATTAATTGTAATAATGAACACAAACTTTTTTTACTTCCTTATATGATTCTGAACAATGAAAGCTAGATTTTTTATTATCCAACTGTACACAGCCTTAGAGGTCATAATAGTCACTGTTAATATCCAGTGTTTTCATTCTATATTGCGTGGGGACCCATGTAAAATGCTGCCTATATTATGTCACAATCTTGACATACAATAGGTAAGTAATCATTGCCTGCCCCCTCAGCTAAAGCTTTCCACAGCTTCATACAATCCAGCACTGATGAGTTAAGTAAGGTCTGGCACAGCAGGGAGCTTCTTGTCCTCCTCTAGAGCCACTGTCCCCTCTTGAGATCGGTGCCTCTCTTGTGCCTTCCTTTAGCTGTTTTAGAATACCAATCCCACCTGTGTGCCTCCAGAGGCAGCAGGCTGTGACAGAAAGAGCACTGGAGCCAGGGTCAGTCCCGCGGGCTTCTGAAACCCATTCTCTCCATGGCAGGAGTTTGATAAAGTTACTACATTGCTCTGAATCTCCCTTTCTGCTTTCATACCATGGAAAAACATCATTCTGCTTTGCCTTTGTCACCGGGCTGGGGGAGGATCAAGGGAAAGAAAATGACTCCAAATCTTTATAGACTAAAAACCACAAATGCCAGGGAATGCCAGCTTGCAGAGGAGTCTCGCTCTCAGCTCAGCCAGGGGGCTGCAACTTTCTTCGCAAGTGGAATTCGGTGTTAGGTATTTTTGTGAAGTTATTAAGGTTTTGCGTTTTAAATTTCTATAGAGCAGATGATCTTTTCCTTTGGTTTCTTTCTCTTCCATTTTTGCTCTTCAGCAGTGCATTCACTACGATGTCCTCAGTCTGTGTCATCCAGTTAACGGCATGAGAGTGGGAAACTGAAAGTCAAACACTTTGTTAATGTTGATGGAGGGACGATGTGAAAACGAGTCTTAAAATTTGTTTCCAAATTCAGCTTTTACATTTAAACTTATTCTAATATTTACACACTTTAAAATTCATATTTTGGTTATCTTTCCTACAACAGAGATCTTGGATAATTTTATTTACAAAAACCTTTTAGTTTTTAAATTGTTTTCTTTATTACCAATATGAACACTACTTCGCAGTTTCACCATTTTAAGATGAAGATTCTATTAAAGTTTGAGTAGCCCTTATCTAAACCATTTGAACCAGAAGTGTTTTGGATTCGGGGATATTTGCATATACATAGTGGGATATCTTGGGGGTGAGACCCAAGTCTAAATGCAAAATTTATTTATATTTCATATACATCCTATATGCATAGGCTGATGTTAATTTTACATAATATTTTAAATAACTTTGTGCATGAGACAGGGTCATAGAGTGGAATTTTCCACTTTTGCCATGATGTGCATCATGTTGGTGCTCAGTTTTAGTTGTAGATTTTTGGATTAAGAATGGTCAATCTGCATTTCAAGGTCTAACAATTCTTTCTGTGATATCATTTTTCCTTTTTTAAAAATAGCTTTTTTGAGATATAATTAGTATACGTACAATTTATTTGTTCAAAGTGTAAAGTCCAATGACTTTTTGCATGTTCACAGAACTATGCAATCATCACCAAAATCAATTTTAGGACATTTTTATCACCCCAAAAGGAAACCCATACCTTTTAGCAATGACTCCGAATGCTGTCATTTCCATCTAGATCCATCTTCCCATCCCATCCCAGCCCTAGGCAATCAGTAGTCTATTTTCTGTGCCTGTAAATTTGTCTATTCTGGATATTCTAAATATATGGAATCATAAATATGTGTTCTTTTGTGGCCAGCCTTTTCACTTATGATAGTGTTTTCAGGGTTTCTATATTTCTCTATCTTTCTCTCTTTCTTTCCTTTCTTCCTTTCTTCCACAGTACTAGGGATTGAACCCACTGAAGTTCTACCCACTCTAGGATTCTAGGCACTCTACCACTGAGGTACACACCCATCCCATTTTATTTTTATTTATTTTGAGACAGGGTCTTGCTGAATTGTCCAGGCTGGCCTTCAACTTGCAATCCAATCCTCCTGCTTCAGCCTCCGGAGTGACTAGATTACAAACGTGTGCCACTGTGCTGCCACAGGCTCTATGATGTCTTCTGATAAGAGATACTGTATTGTCTAGGGAGAGCTCCTGTGCTTATTTGTTCTTCCTGTGTTTCTGTATATTGCCTCAACAAACAGACCATCAGCACCTAGAAACTGTTTTGATTCCCTATCCAAAGTTCCTCTGTTTCTCCTATGCTCCCCACTCTCACCCCCATTATGTATTAGCATCAGAGAAAACATTCAGTCTTTGGTTTTTTGGGTTTGGCTTACTTCACTTAGCATGATGTTCTCCAACTCCATCCATTTACCTGCAAATGCCATAATTTTATTCTCTTTTATTGCTGAGTAATATTCTACTGTGTATATATACACCACAGTTTCTTTATCCATTCATCTATTGAAGGCCATCTAGGTTGCTTCTACAATTTAGCAATTGCGAATTGTGCTGCTATAAACATTGAAGTGGCTGTGTTACTATAGTATGCTGTTTTTAAGTCTTTAGGGTATAGACTGAGGAGTGGGATAGTTGGGTCAAATGGTGGTTCCATTCCAAGTTTTTTAAGGAATCTCCATATGGCTTTCCAGATTGGTTGTACCAATTTGCAGTCCCACCAGCAATGTATGAGCGTGCCTTTCCCCCACATCCTTGTCAGCACTTATTGTTGTTTGTATTCTTGATAACTGCCATTCTGACTGACATGAGACAAAATCTTAGAGTAGTTTTGATTTGCATTTCTCTAATTGCTAGAGATGTTGAACATTTCTTCATATATTTGTTGATCAATTATTTATCTTCTTCTGAGAAGTTTCTGTTCAATTCCTTAGCCCATGTATTGATTCCTGTGGCTTTGTCTGCCTAGAAAAGCACTGCTTTCTGCCCAGCAGTGTGCCTTCCCATCACATGTTCTGGAGGCCCACTTGAGGGGTCTTTTTATGGACTGACCCTCCCCCAGATCCAGTCTACAGATGAAAAACTGACCCAGCTGATCCTACCCTGGGATTTTAGAACTGGGAACTAAGATCTCAGTCCCACACTCTCTCTAGAGCTGGAGGCAAGGTGGCCATGTCTGCTGCTGTATGGGAGAAGGTGGCACCTGGTAGAAGAGAAGGGAGCCTGGATAGAGTGATGGGTCATTCAGAATACCTGTTTCAGACTCCATTTATATCGGGGCCCAAGTGCATCCCAGCCCTCCAATATAGTCCATAGGGCATGTAAGTACACATTTTAACATGATTTGCAGTAAGTAGTTAGACTTTTGAGAATGATAATGTATTCAAAATACCAAAAGAGGGTTCAAAAGTGTAGATGGCATCTGTTTCTGGGGGTATTGCTTTAATGGGCACTATACTGAAGCCTGGTAAGGTTAGCATCCTAGGTGTTTTACATTGGTTGAAGATGTCTTCCAAGGGCAAATTCAAGTTCGCAAATTATATTAGTGACACATCACTAAATTTTGTGGGCATTTTTCTAATCCTTAAACAATTCTTTATGGACTGGGGGTGTAGCTTAGTAGTAGAGCACATGATTAGCATGAGTTCAACCCCCAATGCTCAAAACAAACAAATAAACATGTAGCATATGCTTATATGGAACACCATCAGATATTTTTTCTTCCACATTTCATTGGTTTGAATAAGTACGTGCTCTTTGTCATTCAGAATTGCTTAGTGTCGTGAAATAAGTAATTGGAAGTAGAAAAGACAGGAGGAAATCTTAGACATGTAGAACTTTTTCCACTTCAAAGGTGTGCTTCAACATTTTATGCATACACTGAGTACTTAAAAAAAGAAACCCAGATTTTATTATTACCTTGTAACATTGTTGTAACATTGTATTTATTTGCTATTTAAAGAAAAGGTTTGGGTTTTGACACCTTAATACTTTTGAGATTATGTATAAATTTTCATTTATCCAGGTGCAAAAAGATAAACTTGAAGGGGAAAAAAAATTCCTGACCCATTTTACCATACTTTTTCTATGTAGATGTGTGTTGCAGGAAGTCTTGGCACTTGTAACAATTCTGTGTTTAGTAGAGATTTTTGACCTTTTTAAAGTACTGCTTCCTCCTCCCCCCATATGTGTTCTATTTTATCACTGTTTGCAGGCAAACCTTGACATCAATTGTTTTTTCTAACTTCTGAAAGGACTGCTTGGGAAAAGCTTTGAAGGACAAAGATAACAGAAAGAAAAATAAGGTTTCAGCAGGGAGGTGTAGAGGAGGAGAATGAGATAGTTCAAGAAGAGGGGGTAAGATGTGAACCCAATTAATTTCTGATTCTGGGGTGGGTATAAGAGGCAGGTAATGCTGGTTCCAGATGAGGAGGTCCCAGATGTTGGAGGTGAGCTGCAGAGCATATGCACTCCTCCTTAGGGTACTGATGTCCAATCTTAGGAGCCTGCAGTCAGAGGAAAGGCACAGGACTTCACAGATGTGTAGGGTTTCTAATTGAGGTAGAAGATGAGGATTCAGATGGCTTTAGTATGTGAACTAAGACTAGAGCCTGGGAAGATCCAGGGCCTAAGCTGAGAAAGTTCTTCGAGCCATGGTTATCACACTGAACAGGGACTCGTCAAACCGCTTTCTTTGGAGCACTACCTAGGGGCGAAAGGCAGAGTTGGCTGGGCTCTGAGCTCCAAATGATATTCCCCTACCACACAAGTAATGTTAGTTTGGCTTTTGTACAGGTTTACAGGGGGTTTTGTAGAAGACGCAGGAGACTTCTGCTAAAATATGAAGAAATTGGAAATCTTCCTGCAGAAAGTATTTATCCAGCCTGATGTTTCAAGGAGGCCAAAAGATGCTCCATAGGAGCTGAGATTATTCATATTCTTAGCAAGGATGGCTTCCCTACTTCCAAGGAAGCCACTTTGGCTCTGGCTATCCAGGGTCACTGATGTCACTGTGAACCATGGAAGAAGACAATGAGGAAACGCTCCTTCAGCAGAGGATGGTGGGATGATAGGAAGTGATACAAGGAGGGGTCTCTAGGAGAGAAGTGCTCCTCAGGGAAAGATCACTATTTCAATTGACCACTATTATCTCCATAGCAGCCAGAGGCCAAGGATCGCATGGGACAAATATATAGGTTTGAGTCTTGTATATCATCTAACAGATGTTTGGGTTCAGAAGGGAGGTTATTTAATTTCACTTTTTTTTTTTTGTCAGTACAACCTGCCAAGTGCCTGACCTACAAAATCAAGTGAGCCCCAGAGACAGGGAAATGAATTTATTGAGACGTCAGCCAAGAAATCAGGCCCAAGTTTAACCAGTGGCTTGATTCAAGTTTGTTTCCACCCTGGGTTGATGAAGGTGTGATCTCTGGGTGGGATGGGAAGAGGAACCTTTGTAACCCACCTTGCCCATCTCTTATAAGGTCCTATAGCCCCAACCGGCTTGAATGGGATAGCACACAAAATGAAGGGACTCAACTCCACTGATGACAAAATGAACTTCTGATGACCACAGACCCCTACTGGAGAGGCCAGGGGACCACTTGTGTGAGAAATATTTGAGTATGTCTTTAAATATGCAGGCTCCAAAGTCTTCCCTAAAATCCAGCAAATGAGAATTTGTGGAGTTGGAGCTGAGATGTAGGCTTATGAGATCAAGTCTGAGGAACTCTGATCTTTGATGACCATTGCTTTGAGTCATGGAATGGATGGGTATGAAGCTGTAAATCAGAAGCAACACCCTCCCCATCACCCTCAGTGTTATTTTCTCAATGGATAAATGAGGACTCTGCAAAACATATTGCAGAGGAATTGTATGTCCTAAGGACTTTCATACTGGTAGTGGTTGATGAATCTTGGGGTAAGACCAACCCTGTGATAGCTCACTGGGGAAGGAAAAAGGAGAAATGTCTGGACAAGAGAGAAAGATTAGAAATTGAGGGTGCCCATCAGGGACTCTTATAGAGTTTAATTATTAGTGTTTTCCCTTGGATCTGGTGAATAGCTATATTGGACATTCGGCATCATGGCTCCCTGGTTAGCTCCCATGCTTCAGTGAGGTCACTTACACACATATGGCATAGTTACTCAGTGTGGTGGTGGGATTAGGGCAGACTAGTACAGGAAAGTGTGACTTCCCTTGGACCACCCCACTGCAGAGGCCCGTAGGTCCAAGACAGCATCAGTTAAAGGATGGGACTTACAGAAGTCCAGGCTAGGGCTACAGGGCATTGAGTGGGTGCCATGGCATGGCAGGTCATGAAATGACAATAGCCACCTAGCTACTGTTCCTCTTCTCTTCAGCTAACTCCAACCAGACTTTTATCTCTACTGTTATTCCAAACTGATCCTGCCAGGGTCACTCGTGACATCCAAATTGCCAAATTAAATGACAAATTCAGAAGTATTCCCTATAACCTATTAGTAGGCATTTGACACGTTAACCATTAGCTTCCAGAAAACCTTCCTGGGGTCTTCAGATAAGTGTTCGGTCTTGGTTTTCTGGCTTTGTCACTGAGTGCTCCCTTTGCATACATATCCTTGAGTCACTCTTCCTCAATATTGGAGTGGCTGAGGGCTCAAGTCCTTGCAATTTTTTTTTCCATTCCCTTCATTCAACTCATGGATGGATGCCACCCAATGTGAAATTGCTGGATCATATGATAATTCTATTCTTGATTTTTGAGGAAACATCAAACTATTTTCTATATCAGGGCTGTCATTTCCATTCTGTCATCAGTTTACAAGGGTTCCAATTTCTATACATTACCACCAACACTTTCTTTCGTTTTTTTTAAATTTATTTTTCTAATAGCCTTCCTAATGGGTACAAAGTGGTTTCTCATTGGGTTTCACCTAATCTTCACCTCATTGCCTTGCACCTGAACTGATGGATGGAAGAGTCTCCTACGTAATCTACCTGCCCTCTGTATTTATCCTCCCAATTGGCATTTGCCTGTTGTTGCATGTAGATGTTTGTAAAACACCACACTGATGTAGATTTTAGGAATATTTTTATAAAAATAATGGTGGAAATTGTGAGGTTATAGAGTGTACACATAGAAGAGAACATCAAAGGAGAAAAAGATGAAGACAAATCATTGAGGAATATTCCCTTTTAAAAATATTTTTTTAGATGTTGATGGACCTTCATTTTATTCATTTATTTACATGCAGTGCTGAGAACTGAACCCAGTGCCTGACACATGCTAGGCAAATGCTCTACCGCTGGGCCACAACTCCAGCCCTCAGGAATATTCTTCAAGGAGGAAGTAGGGGTCAGAATACAAGACAGTGAGAGGGGTCTCCTGAGAGCAAGGAGGAGGGAATTTTGAGGAGGAAGTAACTAGCACTGAAGTCGCAGAATCAGTGTTTTAAAGAAAGATCACTGGAGTTTGGCAACCAAGAGCAAGCAAATCAAAACCTTTGAGAGTAGTTTATATTTACTAGAGGAGGCAGAATAGAACAGAAAATTGACAAGAGAATGTAGGATTATTATTAGTATTTTTCAAAATGATTAATAGTAAAGGAAAGGGAAGTGTAGAGGACCTGGGGGAAGAGTTTTTTTTCTTTTGAGTTTTTTAAATGAGAAAGTTACAGAAGCGGCACAGAAGCAAAGCCTCTGGGTCTCTGGGCTCAGTACTCCTTGTACCACTGAGGCTTTGGCCAATACCCCAAGCCAGAGCCAGATCCTAACTAGAGATAGTGCGCTCTGACTTGGAGAGGTAGTTACTTCACTTTTTTTTTTTTTTTTTTAAATGCTTGGACCCCACTTGGACTTCACTTTGGAAAGAAAATGAAGAGAAAGACAGTGAGGTTATAAACTTTAGCAGTGGTGATCTCAAGGAGCCAAAGCGACAGAAAAGTTCAACAGTAGCCTTGCTTACATCACTGGTAATTTAATCTCTCCTGTGAGAAATGGAACTTTGGTTTAAAGCAGTTAATTAACTCTCATAGTTACAACACAGCCCAAGCTTGTGCTCAAAAGTCATTTAGCACATCAGTGGTCCCAACACGTATTAAAAGAAGTCACGGTGGTTAGAGATGTTGGAATCATGCAGAGGAGTCTTTACTGAAGAACTTGAACTTCTGGGGTGGTATATGAAGTGAACTGAGGGTCCTAGGTTATCACAGAGGATCCCAAGGCTGCAAGGAAGGTGTGCCATGAGCTCATGTCATGTCTATTTTTTTCAAAGGGTGAACTCATGTATTTATTTGATGATTTGAATGCTTCTGTTTCTCTGCATGAAGATTTGCTGGTAAAAATAGAAGCAATCAAACTCTGCTGAGTAGCGTAGCAGATTGGGCCCATTCCCATGAGCTGGTTGCCAAGTGTAAATGCCTGTAAAGACTACTGTGGTTTAAATCTGGTGGTCAAAGCTGTTGTTGCTTGAAAGAAATAAGATCCAAGAATCCACAACTTCTTTAGCCATGTCTTCAATCTCCATTGAAAACTAGACTAGTAAATTCAAACTGGTAACTTCCTAGATAGACCTCAAATTTGCCTAGTCAAATACTCTCTAGAGTTCAAAGAAATTCTTAGAATGCTCCAAAGGACCATCCTGATGTTGAACTTCTGGAGAATGTTGTATTGAAAACACAGGAATTCCCTCTGATATTAACTTGAAGAAAGGTGAATCAGAGTACTAGTTGAGTATTAGTATCATGTTGACCGACTAGAGTATGTGATGATAAACAGGATCCTAGAACTGAAACAAGCAAAGAATGGCTTCTGCCATGAGGAGTAGAACAATAACATAGACATAAACTTTACATTTCCTTGTGTCAAGCCTTCTTGGTTTCACCCTGACCTGTTACATGAAACACTAAAGGAGAATTACTCTTACCAGATTTACTGGCAATCAATATTAGTCTGAGATCCAGACTTTGAAGACCCATAGGATGGAGATGTGAGAGTGGGAAGGTCCTTTTGAAGAGTTTTCAATAATTCAGACTGTAGAGTTGGCCTCCAAGACCCTTCCATATTCTACAAGGCATCCATAATAAGCAGCAGTGGTTCAAGTGTATTTAGATGACTATCCCCTTGCAGTGGCCACCTGCTCAGCAGAGAGTAAGGATTTCCCAAAGCCCCCTGAAGAATGTGACGAGAACAATTCCTCTCCTGAACGTCAAAGCCCAGAGACAGGTGCCAGCAGTTTCTAGTGTTTGTTAAGTAGAAGAAAAACCTTCAGAATGTGATTCCCCTGTGCAAAAAGCAAAAGACACCAAGAATGTAAAGACATACAACACACAATGTGGGTTTCAGAAAGCTAGGGACAAAGCCCAGTTAAGTGGCCAATGCAAGGAGGTATTGGTGTAATGAGAACTCTGTGTATTAATTGGTAGATAGACTATAGAGTTTTTCTTATAATATAAATATGGGAGAATTATAGGGCTTCTGTTTACCAACCTTCACATTTTCCATGGTTTTTATTGTTGTTTTTAATTATTTATATTTTTATGTGGTGCTAAGGATCAAACCCAGCGCCTCACACATGCTTGGCAAGCACTCTGCCATTGAGCCACAGCCTCAGCCCTTTATTGTTGTTTTTATGCAGCTAAAGGTATATAGACTACATTAAATTCCTAATCTTTTCTTAAATTTTTTTTGTTGTTGTTCATTTAGAACATGCAAAACTAGTATTTTCAATCAAATGACATATTTGTTAAATGAATTTTCTAATTGTGGATTCATCATGACTTTAAAGTACCGACTAATTGTGATATTTACAATATTTGCCAAAACTTAGAATTTCGCCAATAGTATGCTATTACAATGTTTCTTTAATATACCTAGCATGCAAAATTTTGAAGTTTTAACATTGACACCTACATTCTACAAAAATATATATTTTTAGTATTTAAAAATTCACATTGAAACATAACTTCTTCGGAAAACGGACCATATGAGAAGAAGCTTTCCATTTCATCAATTGGAATGCTTTATCTTGTTTTTTTTCCCCTCACATTTCTCATTTTTTATCTATATGACCTGCCAATTTTTTCTGTAGAGGAGATTTAATATTTGCTTTTATGTTATTTTTTTATTTTGCTGCCTTTTCAAATTGGCATGTTTTTAAAGTATTTTCTTCCTTGATTGAAAATGTGTGTTGTGATTATGTCAGCTTTACCAAGTGAAACAAGCCACACTGCTTTTGAGTCAATTAAGAAAATTGCAGTTTTTAAAATAAAACATTTTGAGGTAATGAACCATGTGAAATGACTTTACTGTATTCTAAATGCTGAAAGAAACTGCCATGGGGCATTCATTGGAAATTTTAGCTTTATCTGAAAAATAAGAGGGAAGACAAATTGATGATAAAAAAACAAAAATGAAAACAAAACAAAACAAAAAAACAAAAACAAAAATCAAACAGGAGAAAGAGAGCAGTCTTGTCTTAAAGTAGAAAATGTCTGATTGTATCAGAATGTGAAAAAAGTAAGGGCTAAATGTGGGTGCATAGTAAGTTGTAAGAGGTTTGAGGGGTGTGGACTTTATTTCCTTCTGAACAAGTTTGAAAAGAAACGAATATATTGAAAAACTGGCAGTTTGATTGATTTTAGTGGATTTATTCATACTATGGGAAAAGACTGGTGAGAACTGCAAAATGTTACAGTGGTGAAATGCAGAAAGAGGGAAATTATCATTTAATTTATTTTTCTGTTAAAATTGCTGCAAAATCATCGTCTCCAAAAAGTGGTGGGGTGGACCAACTGCTCTGTGCCCTAGCTGATTTGTAATAGCTCTAAGTACATGCTGAATATTATACAAAATATGTTTGGTTAGTGAAAGTGAAAATTGAAAAAGACTAAGTAGATCAGTCAAAATAAATTATTTGTAGGCTGGGTGCAGTGGCACATGCCTATAATCCAGTGGCTCAGGAAGCTGAGGCAGGATGATGGTGAGTTCAAAGCCAGCCTCAGCAACGGCAAGGTGCTAAGTGACTCAGTGAGACCCTTTCTCTAAATAAAATACAAAATAGTGCTGGGGATGTGGCTCAGTGGTTGAATGCTCCTGAGTTCAATCTCTGAGTTCACCCCTCCCCCAAATTCTTTGTATGAATGAATGAATGATTAATTATGTCATATAACAACCAAAGAGCATATGTAAAAAACAAACAAAAAACAAAACCCAGAAAACTTCAGGTGTCTGTGGAAGAACCAAAGAAGCAGGAGGGAGGGAGAACATGAGGAAGGGGAGGGAAACCAGGGAGTACCCCAGCCTCCTTCCTCTGAGAGAGGAGAGATGGAAATGAAAGGTGTTAGAAGTCCTGGAGGGGAGGGAAGAGAATTCTAGGAGTACTGTTAGCTGACCTTGGACTCAGGGATGTGAGTGGAGGCAAATCTTCCTAAGATGAAGCGAGAGGCTGGCTGGGAGTTTGAGTAGGGGGAAGATTTGCAGGAGTTTGGGGGATGTGGGCCAGGGAAACCACCAAGCAATGCCAATTCAATTCAGGTGTTTCTCAAAAAGTGCTGGAGAAGAGGGGAGAACATGAAGTCTCAGATGTAGGGAAGGAGGGAGCATTGAGCTCCTTTGACCTTTGAGAAGTGTAGGGCTCAGGTGGTGGGGGTTGGCAGGAGCCCTTTCCCACCCTCACACCCAGCACTGTTCACCCTGGCACTTCCCGGGACGCACACCAGGCGCTGCTCATAAAGACCGGCAGCCTCCGTGAACCTGGGCTCTGCCTTGTTTCAATCTCTGTCTTTTCCCCTCATCCGCTGCTGTTAAAAGCACTTTCTTGAGACACAGTAGACATGAGTTTGGCTTGAATATTTCCTCCTCTGAATTTATTTTGTGATCTTGAAAACAAAACACAGAAGGAAAAAAAAAATGGGAAAAAAAGCTTCAACCACAATTTCCTTATCAGAAATTTCCAGAGTTATTACTACATATGCCTGGTGGTTTCCTGTTATCTGGATCAAGAGGAGAGTTTGTTCCCAGGGAGAGAGTGCCACCGGTGGGGAGCTAAGAGGTAAGGCAGATGGTCCAACTCTTGGTTTCCTTTTCCTGATGAGGGAGCGACTTCCCAGTAATTTTTTCTCTGTATCCTTAGGCGGGGTTCACAGGCCCTGTCTCCACCATCCTTCCCAGTACCTTTCCTTCCTCATAACTGATGAAAGCTTTTTGGGCTCCGTGTTTCAACTTTCATCTCAATTAAAGTGATAATGATCTTGTTTGGTTCTTGGTTTAAGAAATCAGTGAACATGTATTGGAAGATGATTATGAGCAGGTGTAGTGTCCAGGGCTATGAGCGATAGACAAGCAAGCTGCACCACTGCAAGGAGAGGCAGAACCTGGAAGAATGTGGCGGAGGACTCAGCACTGCATTGACTGAGAGATGGCTTCTGGCTGGGAGGGCCTGGGACAGTTCACAGGAGAGTAGCTTTAGAATGGGGTTGGGGGAGTTTAGGGAGTAGCCAGATTTTTCCAGGATGCTAAGGAGGAAGGGCAGAGGTTTCCTGATGGAGGAAACTAGGTAAGCAGAGGCTCAGGAGGCAGGAGGCCAAGGATGGACTGGGTTGGAGTAAAAGCTGCATTGGGAGGGCTGATGGTGAGCTAGACTCCTTGCATTGCTGGGGGGTTGGATTTTCTTCTGTGAGCAAAGCCTCTGGAGGCTGCTAGTACTTGCTTGCAAAAGTTTTCTCATTTGTCTGTCTGTTTGCAGTTTAATCTATGCATCCCAGTTTCATCTGTTAAGATGAAAAATCTGGAGTTTCTTTGGCCACTGTGATGTCATTTTTGAATCCCATGCATGCGGCTAACCCCTTTTTATCTAGGTCCTCTATTTTGCTCAGCTTTCCTTGATTGCCTTCTAACGCTATCTATACACAGCAGTTTCATTTGCTTTGATGCATTTGAGAGTTCAGGATTGCAGTTTTGTCAATTTAAAGTTTTAATAAGTTTTCTCACTTTTTCGTGGCTGTCTTTAAAAAGAAAAAATACACACATGCAAAGAGCAATAGACAGTATTCTGAATATTGTTTGCTATGTTGCAAACTAAGAAGGAAATATTTTTTTATATTTATTTTTTAGTTGTAGGTGGACAGAGTATTTTTATTTTATTTTTATGTGGTGCTGAGGATCGAACCCAGTGCCTCACACGTGTTAGGCCAGCACGCTACCACTGAGCCACAACCCCAGCCCTAAGATGGAAATATTAAGAAATAACATTTCATTACCTGAGAAGATTTTTGGTTCTACAATCTATTATACACAAAGGTTTAAAGATGATACACAAAGGTTTAAAGTAGGGTCTTGATTCATATTAGTTTTGCTTAATAAGCTCAACCATGGAAGTTTTGCAAAGTTCTTTTGTGGCACTTAGTAGGCACTAAATTAAATGCTAATTGTTAGTTCTCTTGGAGAGGAGTTTCATGGTTGAGTGGGAGGCACTGGGAGATTTTTCTCCCATGCTTGTTATGAGGTGATTTTTATTCTTCATTTAGTACCAAACTCCACAGTGCAACATTGTATTTTTTGATAAAAAAAAAAAAAAAGAGCAAGCAATCTAAATGTTCAATCAAAGGGAACAGTTTGGTACATATGAAGACTCCACGTGATGGATGCTTAGTGCCATTATAAAGGTGGTTACTCAGACGCTTATAGCAGGAACATTATGATGTAATGTTAGGAGGAGGAAAGCAGAATGTAAAATCATATACTGGCTGAGAGTTTAAACATTTTAAAAATTAAGTGTGTCATTGTATAGACAGCCTCTCAGACTGGGCAGAGGCTGCATCCAATGCCAGTTGAAAGTGGGCCCTCGTGGGGGGCTGCCGAATGCAGGACTGCACCCTGCCAGTTCCTGTACCCCAAATCTAGGTGAGCAGGAAACATGCCTGAGTAAGTATGTTTTCAAGAGAAAGAGAACTGATTGAGGTCAACTGTATTGTCTATCTGCCATCTAGGTATCAGGAAAAACAAACTTGCTTCTTACACACTCCCTTCTCTTTCCTTTTGTCTCTCCCAATCAGACATTTTTCATTTGGCTTATTTCCTCTAAATTTAACGTACAGATGGTCTTCACTATCAAATTGTTTGTGTACCTCCAAGAAAAAGGAGACCCTCTGGTTAGACACACTCCTGCCTAATTGTAACCATTTGTGATTTGTGCTAATAATAAATCAGCCCGTCTGCATGAGGACTTATGGCTGCCTCTTTCCAGAGTATCTGGAATGGAATCAGCAGAAATAATTGCTTGGCTCTCATAGATGCAGAGTGTGGAAGGTAGGCTTGGGAAGATGAGCCGGTGATGGGTTATGGCAGAAGACCCTTGGCAGCTTGTCATAAAGTTCCTTGTGTATTATATGAAGATCCAGAAATAATTCCACCGAAAAAGAACCAGACAGTTTCTCAGTTGTTTTTGTTTGTTTGTTTGAGACAGGGTCTCACTAAATTGCTTAGGCTGACGCCTGCCTTAGCTGCTGGGATTATAGACATGTATTACCACGCCTGGCTAATTTCTTATGTTTTGAGAACTTTGCTCTTAAATGGGGATAGGGCTTATTGGTAGAGGTTTTTACTTTCTTCCAATGAAGGAAATTTTTTTAGCACTTCTTTTTCTCTGATGCTTAGCCTTATTTTCATCTTTCCCCTCACTACCCTCCTGTCCACTCCTACTATGGTATTTAGGGGCTGTGACTGTGACTTCTCTATGATGTGTCTCACCTGGAGCTCTTGGGGTACAGTGCAGAGATACAGTTTGCCCCTTCTTCCTCCTTTTTTTATTTGTTTATTTATTTATTTTTTAATTTACTTATTCTACTTGGGTATACATGATAGCAGAATACATTTTGATTCATTGTGCACAGATGGAGCACAACTTTTCATTTCTCTGGTTGTGTGTGATATAGAATCACATCATATATGCAGTCACACATGAAGCTAGGGCTATGATGTCCGTCTTATTCCACCATATTTACTGCCTCCACGTCCCCTCCTTTCTCCCTCCCCTTTGACCAAAGTTCTTCCATTCTTCCCGTGTCCTCTCCCTCATTATGCATCAGCATCCACTTACCAGAGAGAACATTCGGTATTTGGTTTTTTGGGATTGGCTTCCTTTGCTTAGCATGATATTCTCCAACTCCATCCATTTACCTGCAAATGCCATACTTTTATTCTCTTCAATTGCTGAGTAACATTTCATTGTGTGTATATACCACAGTTTCTTTGTCCATTCATCTATTGAAGGGCATCTAGGTTGGTTCCACAGTTTAGCGATTGTGAATTGAGCTGCTATAAACATTGAAGTGGCTGCGTCACTGTAGTATGCTGTTTTTAAGGCCTTTGGGTATAGACTGAGGAGTGGGATACCTGGGTCAAATGGTGGTTCCATTCCAAGTTTTCTTAAGGAATCTCCATACTGCTTTCCAGATTAGTTGTACCAATTTGCAGTCCCACCAGCAATGTATGAGTGTGCCTTCTCCCTCACATCCTTGCCAACACTTATTGCTGTTTGTATTCTTGATAATTGCCATTCTGACTGTTGTGAGATGAAATCTTAAGGTAGTTTTGATTTGCATTTCTCTAATTGCTAGAGTTGTTGAACATTTTTTCATATGTCTGTTGATTGATTATATATCTTCTTCTGAGAAGTGTCTGTTCAGCTCCTTAGCCCATTTATTGATTGGGTTGTTTTTTTAGTGTTACGTTTTTTGAGTTCTTTATATATCCTGAAAATTAGTGCTCTATCAGATGTGCATGTGGCAAAAATTTGTTCCCAGAATGTAGGCTCTCTGTTTACTTCATTGATTGTTTCTTTTGCTGAGAAGAAGCCTTTTAGTTTGAATTCATCCCATTTATTGATTCTTGATTTTACTTCTTGTGCTATAGGAGTCTTGTTAAGGAAGTAAGGTCCTAATCCGGCATGATGAAGATTTGGGCCTACTTTTTCTTCTATTAGGCGTAGGCCCAAATCTGGTTTAATTCCTAGGTCCTTGATCCATTTTGAGTTGAATTTTGTGCATGGTGAGAGATAGGGATTTAGTTCCATTTTGCTGCATATGGATATCCAGTTTTCCCAGCACCATTTGTTGAAAAGGCTATCTTTTCTCCAGTGTATGTGTTTGGCACCTTTGTCTAGTTAAGACAACTGTATTTACATGCCTTCTCCCTCCTTTATTGTAATAGGACGGTCCTGTTGGCTTAGGACAAGTAAGAAAAAGCAAAACCCAAAAAGCCATCTCAAGTGTCCTATGTTTCTACCTCTGCATTGCTGGAATTGAAACTCCATCTTTTCAAAGATGTCATGCCTGAGAAATTATTTGAAATCTGCTTAAATCAGTTGATCTTTTTCCATCCTACCCACTCTCCTGCCTTGTACCACTCACCCATGAGCCATTATCTTACTGGGTGAGCCTTAAATTGTGCGCACCACTGATGTACTCCTGCACTACTGCTCTTCAATGGCAGCTCTCTGAACAGAGGCACACAGTTGGATGTTGACTAACTCCTTGTCTTTCTTTTCAATACCTCACCTCCTAATCTGGAGGTCCAGGGACCACAGAGTGCCAGAACTGAATGAGGTCTACACATGATCTGCTTCACCCTTCATTTCTAGGCAAGGATGTTGATGTGCAAGAGAATTGCTCAAGGTCATGTACCTATAAGGGGCCGTTATGAAAGAGGATCCAAGATCATTGGTGTCCCAATCCGGGGGCCTTTTCATTATGAACTTATGTTTATTTGAGCCGCTCTCTTGACTCTAGAAGCTTCTAACATGCTATGCAGGAAAATCTCACATTTCCTTCATAGCTTTGTCCAAATGCCATCTCTGTCACAAAGATTTTGTACAAGGCCTTGGTCATAAAAGAACTCTCAAATCCCCCTTAGCAGTTTTTAAAACCA
>PVHX01011325.1:0-64774 GCA_004024805.1 Geosciurus inauris | reverse complement strand
AATGTTCTCCAATTCCATCCATTTGCCTGCAAATGCCATAATTTTATTCTCTCTTATTGCTGAATAATATTCCATTGTGTATATGTACCACAGTTTGTTTATCCATTCGTCTATTGAAGGGCATCTGGGTTGCTTCCATAGTTTTGCAATTGTGAATTGTGCTGCTATAAACATTGAGGTGACTGCTGTATTGTAGTGTGCTGTTTTTAAATTTTTAGGGTATAAGCCAAGGAGTGGGATAGCTGGATCGAATGGTAGTTCCATTCCAAGTTTGGTTTCTATTATTTAAATGGCTTGAAGTTCCCAGAATTTGAGATTGTAATTTGGGAGAAGCAGATGAGGAAATCAAGAATCTTAACTGGCAGCTAGCAGATCTGTGAGGTGATTTGGTTTATTTGCGTGCCCATTGGTATTGTTCCCTTTAACTTGTTTTTTCTTTGGGGTCCCCCTTTTCTGGGGATTGCACCCAGGACCTTGTGAATGTTATGCATGTGTTCTGCCACTGAGCTACAACCCCAACCCCTATTATTATTATTATTATTATTATTATTATTATTATTTTTAACACATCTATTTAGTTTTTATCCACTCTATATTTTCTTTACCAGTGAAGTTATAATCTTTGTTTTAACCATCTAGCTGTTGTGTGGGTTGTCAAATTTGAGCATGATAACAAAGATCGATAAAGTAGTTTCTTTATTTTTACAAGGTTTTCTAAATTGTAGATTTAATATTTGTATATTTTTAAGAATTATAATTTATCAACAGGGGATCTAGAAAACACTTTGCTCTACAGTTATTTTATATTATAGTATAATTCAGACTGTATGCTTTATTATAGTATAAACCATTCACCTCATGAGATTAAGCATTTAATTGTGTTTAGAGGAGTGCTCAAAAGCTTTGCCAAGATACTGCTATTTAAGCTTTATCTTAAAGAATGAGTGTGTGGGGGGCTATGGTTGTGGCTTAGTGAAAAGAATGTTTGCCTAGCATGTGTGAGGCACTGGGTTAGATTCTCAGCACCACATAAAAATAAATAGAATAAAGGTATTGTATCCATCTACAATTGAAAAAACAAAACAAAACAAAACAGGAGTGAGTGCATGTATGCTCAGCAAAGACAGGATAAGAGTAAGGACATTAAGACATCTAAAAAGACCAAAAACAAAAACCTCAAAACTGGAAACTTACTGTGTAAGCGAGTAGTAGAAATATGCATGATTATTAAAGACCTTTTGTAATTAAGGAATTTGGATTTTGTGATGTAGCCAGTATGATTCAAAACAAAAGTGAAAAACAGGGACTATAAACTGAATTTATATAATTCAATTGTGTGCATACTGAATTTTAGTAAATTATGTTTTGCATAGAATCAGGACCCCTTGTAAGTGGAAAGTAAATGTTTTTGTAGTGAAAATAAATAAATTGCTCTGTAAATTTCAGATGTATAATTTGCAAATTTTTTTGCCTTTCTCTCTTTCCGTCTCTCCCTCCCACTCTCCTTACTTTAGGCCTATTTTTTATTAATTAAATCAGAAATTTATAACTTTATTTTCCCCTCCCAACTCACTAGAATACTTTAATGATAAATTAGTGTTCTGCCCACTTGATTTAATGATTCTCACTTTGTGGAGAATTTACAGAGAAAACTGCTTAGGTGTTTTTCTGATCACCAGCATTTATTTCCACTAAGGGGGTGGGGGAGGGACTGTTCACTATTATCTGCTTAATAGATGTGGTTTTATTGGTGATTTTACTAGTGCCTTGATTTTCTCAGTTAACCTGCAGATACCACTTCTACATTACATAGTTATAGTAAAATGTCCAAATTAAATTAAGTTTTAAATTGAGCCATGTGAAATCACAAGGTGAAAAAATGCGATATTATTTTTGTATATGTGGTTGTATATTATGATTACATTGTAGCATTCACAGCATTCATCCTTGATATAGCCTTGGAGGGTGGTAAATGGATTATCTATGAAAGTACTTTTCAGGTGGGATGGGGAGACAAGATAGCAGGAAATAAAAAGCCATGTTATCTTTTCATGCTAGTTCATTACTTTTCCTAGGTTTTGGTGTCAGCAATGTCCAAAGGTCTGACTTCTACCAATAAGGGTTGAGTCTGTGGCTAATTCCCAGAGGCTCGAGGCATCATACCGCCTACAAAGAAAGAAAGAAAAAAAAGAGAGGGAAGAAAGTTAAATGAAGTTGGAGTATTGGAGAATAATAGGAAAATTTAGGGAAAAGAATAATAGAGGAAGGGCAAGAGGTTATACTTGTTTATTTCTCTTATTATGAACATTTTATTCAAAAGTATAAGGTCACATGATCTGTTTCACACGTTGGATAGAAATTAAGATAATGCTTTAAATAAATGAGTTAAGAATGCTTGTCATTTTATGTTTTTTCCAGGATGAATAAATCAGGGAGAAATCTAGAAGTGAGCAACATAAAGCAGCATTCCCTTCTCCCACACTTTTTTTAAAGGGAGAAAAAAAAGTTAACAATATATTTATTCTGTCATAGGTCCAAAAAGCCAAGTCAGTATTTTAAGGCAGGGGTTTTCTTTGGTTCTTCTGTTTCCCTACCACACCTTCAGATTTCTTGGCACAATATAGGCATAGTATTATGTCATATTCTTGGTTTATTTTGTCATACTTTGTAAGCTGATTTTGACTCCACCAGCAATGCTGTATTCTTATCTTGACATAATTTGGGAAACAGACAATGACTAATTTAGTGAAAACTACAAATTGTACTGTGGTGTATGAGAATAGGTTCCCTGCTTTTCATTTTCTTTGATCTGATTCTTATTCCTAGGCAGTGCCATTTCTGTGATTTAGAAGATTATATATCTGTCCTGGCCAGAATAAGAGCCACTTCTTTTCTTTCCTTTTTAATTAAGTTTGTGGGGTAGATTGTTACCCATCAAAATTCTCCATCTTGGTTCACTAATGCTGAAAAATATAGTTCAGCTCTGGTTACCATCTCTGTTCCTTTCAGCCTACCTGCTTTAGCAGTTCTTACAGCTACTGCCTACTTTTTATTTTTTTTATTTTTTAATTTTTATTTGTTTTGGTGCCAGGGATTGAACTCAAGAGTGCTTAACTACTGAGCCACATCCCCAGCCTCCTTTTTATATTTTTATTTAAAGACAGAGTCTCTCTAAGTTGCTGAAACTGGCCTTGAACTCGTGATCCTCATGTCTCAGCCTCCTGAGCCGCTGGGATTACAGGCATGTGCCACTGTGCCTGGCTGCTTTTTTGTTTTTAATTTCTTTTGCCTTCATATTTCCTTTCTTACCTGGCTCAAATATCTTGGTCGGGCTTTATAGTCACTCCCTTATAAACACCCTTCACATACTTGCTCTCTTTCTTCTGTCATATTTGCCTTGTAAAAACCTCATTTCTGGTTTAAAACAAGTATTTTCTTGTATTGCCGCTGCAGTGAGCAGCTGCCTGTTACTGGGGGGAAAAAAATCAAACAACTGTGCTGTCTAGTGTCGTGTTAAATTTATGGCCACAGACCTTAAATGTACTCCTAATTTTACAGGAAATCCTAATAAAAATGCCTATTAAATTTTCCATTCTCAGAGATGACTCTATCAACTCTCCTCTTGTCAAATCTTCAGAATCCTTCCCTCCTACTCAAAGTTGCTGACTTCATTTCACATTACTTTGAGAAAATTTGCATAATTGGATGCTATCCACTACATCTTCCGCCATTAAATCTACTAGTTTTTTTTTCATCTGTACCTGTGTACTTTGCCTGTTTCTTGGCAATAGTGTCATTGTTCCCGAGTAAAACTCTGTGCCACCTTTTGGTCTTAAATTTCTCATTTCCCCCAACCTAAAGATGCTGCATTTTCCTAAAAGACTTCTCTTTCTTTTATGTTGAAATTTCTGCTGTCTCCTGTTCATTACAAGCATACTAACATGTCTTAAAAGATTCACCTTCCATTTTTAAAAATCTTTCCTTTGACATAATATTGCCTTCTAGTTAGCCCATTTCTCTTTTCCTCCTCAGTAGAACTTGTTTAAAAAAGAAAAATTGACTATAATTGTGATCTGCCTTTCCTTGCCTTTTTTCAAATTTGTCCAAACAGCCCTCTATTTTGATCAGTCTTCTGAAACTACTCTTACCAGGGTTGTCAGTAGTATCCACATTGCCAGATCAAAAATTTCCTTTCTGTTCTCTTCTTACTTTTCAGCATCATTCTACATATTCCCTTCTTGAAACACTAGTTTCTTTTAACATCTCTGACACCAGGTTCTCCTCTTTTTACTCTTCTTTTACTTGTCATTCCTTTGCTATTGTCATTTCTGGTTCTGTCACATTCTAGATCCTGAAAGGGCTTCATTCTCAGCCCTATTCTCTTTTTTATTTGCACCTTCTTGAAAGATGGCTTCTAGTCTTATGACTTTTAAGTATCAATCATTTTTCAATAGCTCCTAAACTAAAATGTACAGTGAGGCTTTCTAAAATAAAGTACTAATTATCTACAGAATTTCTTTAGTTCAGTAGCTAACTTAGCTTCACCCAGAGCAGCTCTCTTGACTTTTCCCACCCTTTTCAAAACCTATTCTCCAGTTTTTCCCAGCTTAGTAATGTTCATTGTCACAGCCAGTAACAATGAACATTGTCACCAGTTGCATTAGGCATTAACCCACCAAGTAATCCTTGATTTTTTTATATCTGGAGTTCAACCACTGCATTCTACTCCTTTTGGTGAACCATTGCTTTTTGCCCATATTTCTGCAGTTGCTTTTTGACTGGTGTCTTTGCTTTACCATCTTGATCCTCAGCTAGCCTCATATCTATGGCACTTAGATTGAGCTCTTAAAACTTGAACATAGATGATGTCACTCATTGCTTAAAACCTTGCTGTGTTCTCATATTATACTCAATAAAATCCAGACTTCTTAGCATAACTTAGAAGACTGCAGCATCTGGCTTCTTGCCATCTCTGCACCACTACTTCTGTCCATTACATTCCTCCATATTGCCTGCCTGCCTGCCCACCCTTGCCCCTCCCTTCCTAACCAGATCTATCTATCTTTCTTTCTTTTTTTTTTAATTGTCTTTGTCTTGTTTAGATATGAGAGTAACTCTGGATTCATAAGCTTTACCTCAGTTGATTAAAAACTTGAAAATTTATTAGGTCACTCTTATTTTCTTAATTTTTGTGAGCTATTCTTTGTATTTTGTGATATCAAGCAACTACTTTCTAATGCAAGAGGTTTTGCAGTGACCTATAAAACTCTTCAGAGATTAGCAATACCACAGCCTCCTTTGGGACCTATTTTTTGTAGAGCTTTGCAGGCTAAGAATGAGTTTTACTTTTTTTAATTTTTGAAAACGAACAAGAAGTTGTGAAACAGATTGTAATAGTCCATAAATTATAAAATGCTGTCTGGCCATTTACAAAAAAAGTTCGCTTCCCCTTGCTGGAAGATCTGGCCCATTGTCTAATTTCATCTAACAGCGCACTGCTTCTCAGTCTAATCAGTCACATTGGCTTCTTATCTGTTCTTCATCAAATCTGACCCATTCTGGCCCATTCTGACCTCAGGATCTTTGTCTTTGCTCTTCCTACATGTGGAATACTCTTAACCCAGTGTGTGAATATAGTGGTGCATTCCCTCACAGCTTTGCTTCAATGTTACCTCCATAAAATGGTCTTTTCCTGAACACTTTAAAGTTTCAGTCCCACCACCCATTCCTAAACTCCCTGTCTGTCTTCCTCTTTCATTTTTTCCAGTGGATTTATCTGCATCTTACCTACTGTGTATTTTACTTATGTTCTTTGTCTTCCCAGAATATAATAAATTTAGTGAGTTCTGAGATTTTTGTCTCTTTTCTACACTGTCATGTCCCCAAGACTGTACCTGGCACACAATAAATATTTGTTAAATAAATGGTAATAAAGTCATTCTGAGAACCAATATTTTAAAAATAGCTTCTTCCAAAAGATTTCAGTAAATATTAACTAACTGCTATAAGACAGGTCTTGCCTTCAATCTGTGGAGATTTGTAAGTGAAGTCCTTGTTCTCAAGGATATCATTGTGGTACTGAGAACAAACATAGAAATAAGTGAAATAAAAGTTTGATGAGACTTATTATCATGCAGTTCCTTTGCTAATTAAAAATTTTAACTTGATAATTTAAAATATTTTTGTAAAAGTTAAAATGTTTATATAAATCCCACATTAGTAATTATTTTTATATTCTCCATTGATATCTTTTTACTTTTTTATTATAGCTTATTCAGAAATATTCCTTATAGGGAATATGGTTTCATAAAAATAAAATCATTAAAGTGACCTTGAAATATCAGAAACATTTTAATTAGACACAGAACATATAAAAGTATGATTTTAGTTTTTTTAATGCATTTTTGACAGGTATAATAAAAAATTCTTACTTTTAAGCCAAGTTTAGATATTTATATAGTATTATGAAGTTTTATATCTTTTATATTAACTGAATGAATAAAATTAATCCTAGGAGAGTAAAATAAGAGGATGTATGTGTTGTTTTCTCTACATAGATAATGCTTTATATAAAATATAGATGTTGGTATATAATATGGTACTCTAGCAATATCATTTTACCTCTAATTAGTGTATTTTTAAGTCCTTTGTCCAACTTAAGTTTCTGTTCTCCATGAAAATAAGTATCTGTGTCAAATTGAATTGTTAGTATTTCCTTAAACTCAACAAAAACAGCATTCTATCTTTTTCTTAAATATATGTGGGAGATTGTCATGGTACATAATTAGACCACCATTATATTATCTTTGTTTGGCAAAGCAAAAAAGGCAACAGAAGTGCAATCTGTGGCATGATAATTTCTTAGTAGAATACTAGTAAGTTTTGAAGTAAGAAAACAATAATTTCTTTCTTTGTTAATTGTACTAGGTGTTTAATATTCAAGGAAGATATCTATTTTTCAGTGCTTACATTGTTTTGGAATTTTAAACAGACTGTATTCCTCAGAGTTCTGTTTTGGGTAGATTAGTCAATTTAGAGGATATGTTTGGTTTCCTTTTATACATTTGCTCATTAAGTCTTTAATGAGCACCTGTATACCATAAGGAACTATGGTAGGAATTATGAACTATGAAAATATGTCAAATGTGGACCTTAAACTCTAGGAAGGCACTTTTATGTATATGATAGGATATATATGTAGATTGCCCTAATATAAACTTAGATTAACATGTCCTATGATAATTCTGTTAAACTGGTACAAAGGGTCAATAGTAGTTTATGACCTGATGGATTAAATTTGAGTTTAAGCCAGGCGTGGTGGTGCAGTAAAGTTGCGTGGTGAATAAAGTTGCTGCGAACATGGGAGTAGAAATGTCTCACTTTAGTTCTTTCAAATAAATATCAGAAATGAAATTGCTGGATCATATCATAGTTCTGTTTATAGTTTTTTAGGAACTTTCATGCTGTTTTCCCTAATGGCTATACCAGTTTACATTCCCACCAGCATTATACCAGGATTCTCTCTCCTCCATAACCTCACCAATACTTGTTATCTTTTATCTTTGATCACAGCCATTCTAACAGATGGGAGCTGATGGGATCTTGTGTTACCCAGGCCGGGCTTGAACTCCTTGGCTCAAACCATCTTCCCACTTCAGCTTCTCAAGTGACTGGGGCTACAACTTTGCTTCGCTGCACCCAGCATCCTTTGCCCATTTTTAATTGAGTTTCCTTGCTGTTGAGTTCCTTATATATTTTGCATAGTAACTCCTCACCAGATGTAAGGTTTGCAAGTATGTTTTCCTAATGTATATGGGCCGTCTTTTCACTTTGCTGTTTGCTTTGCCATGTAGAAGTTTTTCAGTTTGATGTAATCCCATTTGTCTAATTTTTGCTTTATTCTCTGTGTTTTTGGTGTCACATATATATTTTAAAAAATCATTGCACAGACCATTGTCAAGGAGATTTCTTCCACTATGTTTTATTTTACCTACTTTATAAAGTTTCAGACCTTAGGTTTTAAAATGTCTTTAATCCATTTTGAGTTGATTTTTGTTTACAGTGTGAAATAAAGATTCAGTTTTGTGCTTCTATATGTAGATACTCAGTTTTCCCTATAGCATTTATTGAAGAGACCATCCTCTCCCTGTTATGTGTTCCTCCTGGCTTCTTTGTCAAAAATTAAGTTACTGTAAATGCATGGATTTACTTCTGTGCATTCTGTTGTGTCCTGTTAGTTTATGGTGTTTGTTTTTATGCCAGTATTTCAGTGTTTTGATTACTATAGATTTGTAATATAGTTTGGAAAACCAGAAAGTGTGATGGTTCTAGCTTTGTTCTTATTCAAGACTGCTTTGGCTATTCAGGGTCTTTTGTGGTTCTGCATAAACTTTAGCATTGGTTTTGTTTGTTCGTTTTCCTGTTTCTGTGAAAAATGCCATTGGCATTTTGATAGGAAGTGTATTGAGTCTATAGATCACTTTTGGTGATATAGGCATTTAACAATATTAATTCTTCCAACCCATGAACTTGAGCTATCTTTCTATTTGTTTGTATCTTGAAAAATTTCTTTCATCAATGTCTTATAGATTTCAGTATAGAGATCTTCCACTTCTTTGGTTAAATTTATTCCTAAGTACTTTCTCTGTTGGATGCTATCATAAATGAGATTGTCAATGTCTTTTTTGGATAGATCATTATATACTGTATAGAAATGCAACTTATTTTCATATGTTCATTTCATATTCTGCAACTTTATTGAATTTGTTTATTAGTTTTGATAATGTTATGGAGTCTTCAGGGTTTTCTACATATAAGATTGTGTCATCTGTAAACACATACAATTTAATTTCTCAAGTTTTCCAATTTATATGCCTATTATTTCTTTCTCTTGCCTGATTTCACTAGAACTTGCAGTACTGTGTTAAATGGAAGTGGTAAAAGTGGGCACACTTTTCTTTTTCATTTTTGGACTAGAGATTGAACCTCAGGGTGCTTTACCACTAAGCTACATCTCCAGTTATGTTTTGAAAAATTTTTATTTTGAGACAGGGTCTCCTTGAGTTGCTGAGGCTGATGCCTAAGTTGTGATCCTTCTGCCTCAGCCTGTTTAGTTGCTGGAATTACAGATGTGTGCCACCAGTCCCAGCTTTGGGCACACTTTTCTTATTCTTGATTTCAGCTTTTCACCATTGGGTATGATGTCAGCTATGGATTTGTCATATATGGACTGTATTGTTTTGAAGTATATTACTTCTATGCCTTATTTGAGAATTTTTATTTATTTTTTATTATTTTGGTACTGGGGCTTGAACCCAGGGGTGCTTAACCACTGAGACACATCCTCAATCCTTTTTATTTTTTATTTAAAGAGCAAGTCTTGCTAACTTGCTTAGGTTTTCACTAAGTTGCCAAGACTGGCTTTGAACTCATGATTCTCTTGCCGTAGCCTCCTGAGTTGCAGGGATTAGAGGCATGTGCCACTGTGCCCATCTGTTGGGAGTTTTTGTCATGAAAGAATGTTTAGTTTTATCAAAGGCTTTTTTTCTCAGTCTTTTCAGAGAATTATACAATTTTTACTCTTCATTCTATTCATGTGGCATATCCTGTTTATTGATTGTGTATATTGAATCATCCTTGCCTTTGAGAGATAAGTCTAACTTGTTGGTGGTAAATTATCCTTTTTAATATTCAGTTGAATTTGATTTGATAGTATTTTGTGGAGGATTTTTATCTGTGTTTACCAGGATATGTTGGCCTATGATTTTCTTTTCTTGATCCCTTATTTGACTTTGGTATGGAGGCAATGCTAGCCTCTTAAAATGAGTTTGGAAATGTTTCTTCCTCTTTGATTATTTTGAAGAATTTGAGAAGGATTGGTTATTTATTCTACTTTAATGTTTGGTAGAGTTCATGTTTCTGGTTTTAAGCTTTTTTTCCTTGGGAATTTTTTTTTGATTACTGCTTCTTTGTCTTATTCATTGTTGATTTTTTCATGTATTTCTGTTTCTTCTTGATTCAGTCTTGGTAAGCTGTATGTTTCTAGAAATTTATCCATTTCTTTTGTGTTTTCCAACTTGTTGCCATATGATTTTTCACAGTGGTTGTTTTAGACAGCTTTTTTTGCTGCCATGACCAAAAGACCTGACAAGAACAATTAGGGAAGGAAAAGTTTATGAGAGAGAGAGAGAGGGAGAGAGAGAGAGAGAAAGAGACACACAGACAGGCACAAAATATATGCCCCAAAGGCATGCCTCCAGTGACCCACCTCCTCTAGCCACATGCTAATGGCCTACAGTTACCACCCAGTTAATTCCTACCACAGGATTAATGTACTGACTAGTTCTGAAAAAGAGGAAAAATCAGGGAGGCTTACCTTGCTATTTATTGAGGCTTTTTATAAACTTGTAGTACTTATGATTGCATAAAGTTGGCTCAGAAAAATACAAACATATCACAGTAGAAAGCTCGAAATAGGCATTGCACACATGTATACAAAAACTTAACATATGATAGAGATCGCAATGTTTGTAAGTATTACTGGTACATTATTAATACATATAAAAATGAAGTTTTATTCCATTATACTCAAAAACATGAAATTACATCTTTACCTCATGCACACTCAACTTCAGTTTCAGGTGGGTTAATGACTTTAGTGTGAAAGACCCAAGTTTATAACATCATTAGGGGAATAGTTTTATGAATTTGGAATGGGCAAGATTCTCATAAAATTATACTCTATAAAAGAGCAGATTGGTATGTTTGAAGCAATTAAAATTTTTAGATTCTGTAAATGCAGTGATAACATAAAGCAATCAAAGAAACCATAGTTTGGAAGAACATAGTCCATAACATATGATAGTCAAAACACTATTACTGTACATATAAAGTATACCTATTAGTCATTAATGTAAAGTCCTAATTAAACAATGGACAAAAGATATAAGTCACAGAAGTGGAAACAGAAATGGCCAAATACCATATGAAAATATGTTTAGCTTCAGTAGTCAGAGCATGTATTTTAAAACCATATTGAGATACAATTTTATATCTATGAAGTTGGGAAAAATTACAATAATATCAAATGTTAGTGATATGGAGAATGTAACAAGCATGGTTATGACCCACTAGTGAGACTATAAATTAATAAAACTTCTTGAAAACTAATGTAAGTTGTGCCTACTCTATGGACTAAGCAGTTGAGTTTCTAGACCCTAAAGCAGTGGAGACACTTGCATAGGTCTATTAGATTGTATCTGGCAGTGTTTGTAATAGCAAGAAAATTGAAACAACCCAATTGTCTATCACCTTGGGAATGGGCTAAAACAGTTGCCATATATATTATTTTATACTGCAAAAAAATCAAGAGGATTAAAACTAAGTATGACTATCAAAACACACATTGAAAGGAAAAATAATTTATTGATAAATTTTGTAAAGCTCAAAAACATACAGGGTCCATGTATATGTAACAAAACTATGATAAAAACAAGGAGATTTTAAACCCAGAATTTAAGATAGAGATTACTCTTACCAGTAGAGAATAGAATAAGTCATTGGAATAAGAGAGTGGTATAGTGGAAACTTCAGAAGTAGATAGAACATTCTAATTCTCTTTAAAAAGTTTTTTTTTTTTTTGTAGTTGTAGATGGACAGTATGCCTTTGTTTCATTTTTATGTGGTGCTAAGGATCAAACCCAGTGCCTCACACATGCTAGGCAAGTGCTCTGCCACTGAGCTACAGGCCCAGCCCCAGAATGTTCTAATTCTTTTTTTTTTTTTTTGGGTACTGGAGATTGAACTCAGGGGCACTTGACCTCTGAGCCACATCTCCAGCCCTATTTTGTGTTTTTATGTAGAGGCAGGGTCTCACTGAGTTGCTTAGCGCCTTGCCGTTGATGAGGCTGGCTTTGAACTCGTGATTCTCCTGTCTCAGCCTCCCTAAATGCTGGGATTGCAGGCTTGCGCCACCGCGCCGGGCTAGAATGTTCTAATTCTTAAGCTGAGTTCCTAGATCTTGATGTCATTATTTTCAGATACATGTACATTATATATACCATTTTGAATGTTTGAAATAGTGAATTAATAATGGTTAAAATTCATGTTGTATTTCAAAACATTTGTTAATCAGCCATAATAATATATCTGTGTGACGATGTAAGGAGACGGCTTCCATTATTTCCAATATAAGTGGTTGACTTGGTTTCTTTATAATTTCAGATCCTCTTATGCTCTTCTTTTGTTTTATAATTTTATCATGTTGGATAAAGTATGTGCTGAAATATATGCTCCTTAGAGGAAAAGTGGAACATCATTGTACACAGTGTGTTATCTTTGATAGGGAAGAATTTGGAATTGTTTGAAAAAATTTTGTATCAAGAATTTTTGTTGGTTCCCAGATTCTCCTTTTTGTCACTGGTGTAAATTTGTACATAAACATATTATTTTCTGTGTATATATATGAAAAAACTTGATTTTTCTATCTCTATCAATAGGCAAGTGAAAGACCAGAATAAGAAGGTAGCAAATCTGAAGCACAAGGAACAGGTGGAGAAAAAGAAGAGTGCACAGATGCTAGAGGAGGCCCGGCGGAGGGAGGACAATCTCAACGATAGCTCCCAGCAACTGCAGGTCAGAGCTCACAGAGTCTGCGAGGATTGGGTGAAGAGATTTGATCCTTAATTGCATGTTGTTTTTCTCTTCATCTTTATCAGCCTCCTCTTTTTTCTATTTCTAACCCTGCTTGCTGCCTTCCTGTCAGATCAACTGTTTAGCAATAAAGGAATGGCTTTAAATAGAAAAGGCAAGTTTTATTCCACAGTTTTGTGAGGACACCTCAGCTTAGGAGAAAAGTTCATCTTGCTTCAAGTTGATCACACTTAATTGGTAAGTTCAATGTCAGTTTAATGAATGGGTTATATTAAGCTATAGGGTTGTTAATATAACTATTTGCCAGTTCCATTCATTAATCTTGGTTTGTGGCTTTCTTCCTTTTTTCCATTTTCCTTTCTCTTTCCATATTTCTTTCCTCCTCCTATTTTCCCTTCCTTCCTTTTTAAAACAATATTCAATTTAGAGAGTATATTTCACAGTCATAGAGAACATATTTTTTTTTCTCTTTAATGGAGTAATAATTGATGTCTAAACCTAATTATTCACAGATTAAACCAGAACCAATAACAATAGTATCAGCTACCATCTAAGTGCCAATTAGGTTCCCAGTACTTAAAGTAGGACCTGTTCATTCATTTCTCTAACCTTCATAGTAATACAGTGGTATTGTACACATTTTGCAAATAGGGAAACAGACTCAGAGACATTGAATTACTTACCTAAGTACACACAGTGTTTTGAGTGACTTGGCTGTGCTTTTTATCTGGGACTTCTTATTTGCAGCCTGTCCTCTTTTTCTTGGCAGTAATAACTCAGAATGAAGGCTTAGGTTTTAGGGAATCTCATAAACATGGTGGAATCCTCTGAAACTCCTGGTATGACAGCTAAGCTGCTGTCATATTGCTTTTCTCTCTTTATAGCTTCTCTTTGGCTATAATACAGTATGTATGCCATAATTGCACAGTTAGAAAAATTTGTTAAGATGTGGTGGAATTATGTTCTAGAAGCTGATCTTAGGGTTTGTAACAAGTGCATTCTAAACATGGAGCCTCTATTTTTTTTTTTTTAATTTTTTCGTTTTTCTTTTATATAACTTTTACTGATATACTTATTATAGAAGGATAAATTTCTTCAAATGCACCAACTTTTGAAAAGAAGCATCATATCAATTTTTTCCTCACCTTTGCAACTGTTAATATTAACAGTGGTTAATATTGGCATTTTTCTCTTCTTCCTCCTCTTCCTCCTTTTAAAAAAGATGCAAATCCGATGAATGTAAAATAATTCATTTTTGTTGGAATTCATATTTCTCTTGATTACTAGTGATGTTGTGTTTTTTTCTCATCTTGAATTTTCATTTGTTTGTTAATGTAATTCAACCCCAATGGCAGCTTTTTCTCCCATGAATTTTGTGCTTAACTTAGCCACATTTTGAAAGCATATATTTAATTTGTTTTAAATTAAATATTTTTAAGTTGTTCTGTTATTGCTTACTTTTTTACATGTTTGCCTTTTAAATTACTTTAGAGTGTTTCGTGTGTTGAGGGAGGTTTTTTTTTTTAACCCCCTAACAATTTCAGTAGCATGTTTATAGGAAATGACTTCATTGCTCACAAAAAGTTTGCACTGGCATCTTTATATTTTATGACATTGGTTAACAATTAAATCTGTTTCTAGCGTTTCACTTTACCCTCCCTCCTTGAACTATGACTACATTTTTTAAATTATAGAAAATATCTGTTTTATAATAAGGCAAGCCTGTTTTTTATTCCACCTCTTAACTGTATCATTTCTTGGGTTCCCCTGCTGCTGATTTCATATGTTCTCTATTGTCAGTCTATCTTTGTAAACCAAGGATATTCTAAGCTTCTATCAGTTGTTATAATACCATGAGTGCTTTCATAGGTAATCTTTTATATCCTGTTTTTAAGAGCAGATAGATAAGATAGATTGCATTATTTGTATTTTACATAAAAAGAATACTTATGTAGACAGATTGACTGACTTTTCCAAGGTGTGTCTCAGTGATAGCTGATGGCTATATTACTAACTACTAATGAAATGGGTGTATTTCATTCAGAGAGAGTGAAAAGAGGACTGGCCTACAATTAAGATACTTAGGATCTGATCCCAGTTCTTTTACTAACCACTCTGTCATTTAAGTGTAAATTATGCTATTGCATATAACAGTGGTATTGAATGGTAGTGAGTAGTGGTAGTGAGTTTTCCTAGCCTTAAACTAGGAATTCTCTAAATACAGTTCATGCCTGAAAGAAACTAGGGATTCTTGGAGAAAATGAATGATTCCAGAATTGAAGCTGGACATGTATAAGCTAAACCTAGATCTCTAGATAAGTGGTTCTGAGATTACAGTGTACCTTGAAGTCACCTGGAGGCCTTTTCAAGCTTAGATTGCTGGGTCCTGACCTTATGGTTCTGATTCAGTGAGTTTGCTTAAGCCCCAAGAATTTACATTTCTAATAACTTTGTTGATGACATTCTTGGTCCTCAAACTAAACTTTGAAAAATACTACAGTACAGCATCATGTGATAACAAAGAATTAAGCTGCCAGAAACTACTGAGGTCATATAAGATTAGGGAAATAGAAATCAAAACTGAAATTTCATCTTACTCCAGTTAGAATGTCGATCATCAAGAGTACAAGTAACAATAAATGCTGGTGAGGATTTGGAGGATGTTGGGAGAAAGAATACTTATACATTGTTGGTGGGATTGTAGATTAGTACAACCACTGTGGAAACTGGTATGGAGGTTACTCAGAAGACTAGGAATGGAACCACTATATGACCTAGCTATTCTACTCCTTGGTATTTATCCAAAAGAACTGAAGTCACCATGCTCTAATGATACATGCATTCCATTGTTTATAGCAGTGCAATTTATAATAGCCAAGTTATGGAACCAGCTAAGGCATCTGTAAACAGATGAATGGATAAACACACACACACGCACACACATACAGTGGGGTTCTACTCAGCCATAATAGGAATGAAATGATGTCATTTGCTGATAAATGAATGGTTGGAGAATATCATGCTCACTGAAATGAGCCAAACTCACAAAGTCAAGGATAGAATATGTTCTCTCATAAACAGAATCTAGTGAGAAAAAAAAGAATTAAAAAAATGGCCAGGGCAACCTCGAAAATAGAAGGGAAAACAATAGGTCTAGGGAAAGCAAGAGGGAAAAGAGGAAAGGGAAGGAACCAGGAATGAAGTTAGCCAAATTAAGTTCTGTGCATATATGGATATTCACAAAGAATCCCACTGTTATGTATAATTACAGTGCACCAATTAAAAATAAATAAATAGAAGGGAGACCATTAGAGTAAAGGAAGAAGGTCAGGGAGAAGGAAGAGGAAAGGGAAAAAAAGGAAGTAATGGGGAATGAATGGAGTAAGTTATTGGCATATGTGAATATGTCATAACGAATACTACTATTACATATAATTACAATGTAGTAATAAAAACTTTTTAAAGAAGGACAGAGGAGCAACAATGGAGGGACCATTGTTGACCTAGGATGGGCATTTATAAAAAGGACTGAGTACAGTGGATTAAAATAAATATATTTGAATCCAAAAGCTTTGTATGGAGACTGTACAAATAATTCAGAGATTGCTAAAGCACCAGCTCATTACTCTGAACAAACAGGTAAATAAAGAGAAAGAATAAGGCAGTTATCTTGCCTTTTATGGATAAATTGTGTTAGAGAAACCAGATAGTGGATCATGGTAGGTTCATTGTTGAAAAATTCCCGCTGATAACTGTAGAAGGAATGATTGAATTTAGAAAAATATCTTCTTTCAGTTAACTAAATAAACATGGATCCAAGCAACTCAGCAGTGACTGCTAAAATTACTATTATTGGATGAAATGTCAATGGAGAACTTTATAATGGATGGAGCAAGTTGATACCTATTAATAAATATTTCAGTTCCTATAGAAAGAAAAAAATCACATGCTAAGCCTCTGACTATGAAGACATATGCATTTGCATATGTCCAAAGAGTCAAATCTAAATTTAATTGAGCCAGGTTAAAAAAAAAAAAAAAAGAGGCAAAAAGAAGTATGTTAATTACTCATAGAAGAGCTATCAATGGTATTAGGGATTAAACCTAAGGGTACTTACCCCTGAGCCACATCCCCAGCCCTTTTTATTTTTTATTTTGAGACAGAGTCTTGTTAAATTGCAAAGGGCCTTGCTAAATTGCTGAAGTTTGCCTTGAACTTGAGATCCTTCTGCCTGAGCCTGCTGGGATTATAGGCATGCCCTACCATGTGTGACTCAGATTATAAAAAATTCTACCTGACAGATAACTTATTTTCTTGAACTAATTATATGAGAATGGATGGGGAGAAAGAAGAAAGATGATTTTTACAGATTTTTTTAAAATTAGGGAACATAAATTTCATGCAAATCATTTATAATTTACTTGAGTCCTGACTTGAGTAACTATTAAAAAAAAACATTTTGAGGGGAGAGATACAGGTACTTTATAGGATATCAAATGTTACCAACAAAGTTTTAATTTTTTAGGTATAATTAAAATATTTTGTTATTGAGGTACCCAGAGAACTATTTATAGACAAAATTGTGTGGTATTTGGGAATTATTTTTTATTCCAATTATAAGTGGAGGCAGTATTGGTCAATAGTATTATTGATAGTTATTGAAGCTGAATTATGGTAACATGGGTTTCATTATAATAATCATTGTACTTTTGTTTGTGTTTGAAATTTTTCCTAGTAAAATGGGGAAAAGCCAAAATATTGTGGAGTCCTTGATTCTGGATTAGTTCCTTCTTCCCTCCCTTTGTTTCTGTGATGGGAATCACACTCCTGGCCTTATTCAGGCTAGGCAAGTGCTGTGCCACTCCGTTATACCCACAACCTGGCTTGGTTTCCTAGCTATAGTCCTTATTTGTGTTTTCCTCCTTCCCTTGAGAAATGTTTTTATATTTTCCAGGTAATATTTTATTTCATATTCATACTTTACCCTGGAGTCTATTTCATTTTTTAAACTGAATTTCTTTATTGTTTTATACCTTTGCTTATATTGTTCAAATATCAGTTTTTAATTAGCATACTAAAATTAATACATAATATTTATTTTTAAATTTTTTGTAGTTGTAGATGGACAGCATGCCTCTTTTTTATTTATTTTATTAGGGTTTTTTTTGAAATTACAAAATTTGTTTAATGAAGAGCACTGAGGCAATGAAATAGCTAGTTGGAACAAAATCAATATATATTATACGCTTCATACTTCAACATAAACCCAGATGTATTAGCCATTAAAATATACAATTACAATCAACTTAAAAGTAACAAAGTAAACAGATGTATCAAATTCTGAGTAGAATAAAATATAAAGAGGACATTTTAAATGGCACATACAGGGCTGGGATTGTGGCTCAGTGGTAGAGTGCTTGCCTCGCATGCAAGTGTGGTTCTATCCTCAGCACCACATAAAAATAAATAAAATAAAGATATTGTGTCCATCTACAACTAATAAATAAATAAATAGCACATATAAAAATTATAAATAAATTTAAAAAGCAAAATACAAATTGGATAAAAGTTAAAAACGATTATAGACACAACTATAAAGAGTTCATAGCTAAAGATGTAAAAAGAATTATAATTACAATAAAACATGGATAGAAAACATGATTAGAGACTTACATGAAAGAATATGAGTGACTAGTAAATGAATTAAAAATGTAACTTAAAAAAAGCTGTATATAGCTGGGCGTGGTGGCACATGCCTATAATCCCAGTGGCTCCAGAGACTGAGGCAGGATTGTGAGTTCAAAGCCAGCTTCAGCTAAATGAGGCACTAAGCAACTCAGTGAGACCCCGTCTTTAATAAAATACAAAATAGGACTGGAGATGTGGCTCAGTGGTTGAGTGCCCCTGAGTTTAATCCCTGGTATCCCTACCCCCAATAAAAAAAGCTGTATATGTTTTTGATAAAATCTGTATAGCATTTGAAATTAGTAATACTCAACGTTGATTTGGGTGCAATGGTTGGTATTTTCCTACAGCGATACAAGAAGTAGAAACTTAGATAACCTTTGGGGAAAATAATTTATTACCATGTTATCAAGGATGTTAAAAGAGTTCTGACATTTTGACACAGATTCCTCATAGAGAAATCTATTCTAATGACTTAATTTATCGACATTATAATTGCATTACAATATACCAATATTTCGAAATATTAGGGAGACCTTAAATTTATACTTCTAAATGCTTCATAATAGAATCAGAGAAAGTTTATATACTATATTATGTAGAAAAACAGGACTAAATATTGTTATGACTTCAAAAATACAAGTGTATAAAAATACCTCTCTCTCTCTCATATATATATATATATATATAAATACCTCTATCTATCTATCTCTCTCTCATATATATATATATGAAAGGAAAGGAAGAAAATAGAAAAAAGGAATGGGCAAGGAAAAAACATAAGACTTTGGATATTTATCAAGGCACATTAAAATTACAATAACTATAAATGGATTAAACAAATTTACATATTCAAAGGCAGGGACTCTCAGAACTTATTAAAGGGAAAGAAACCAGATTTTAAAACCAGTAGCTAATATATGCTAAGTATTTAAAAGAAATAAAACATGCAGTTATAGATGGACAGAATGCCTTTATTTTATTTGTTTATTTATATGCGGTACTAAAGATTGAACCCAGTGCCACACTTGTGCTAGGCAAGTGTTATGCCATGGAGCTACAGCCCCAGCCTCAATATATAATATTTAAGTTTGTTTATATCCTTCTAAAGTTTCTTCTGAGCTTTAATTTTAAAGTTTAAAATTATAATCAGTGTAATGATAACACAGTAGTTTTAGCTTGCTTTTTAAAAACTTAATATTATATATTAATATTTTATTAATATTGTATTACATGTTTTTGTAATGATGCTTATACTTATGAGTTGAATCAAAATTTGGTACTTTATACAAGTTCCTCTTTTGCCAGATCCATTTTTACTTCCAGTTTTCACTGAGCAAATTTGTACAGATAATTTTTACTGAATTGTGTTATTTCCTTAGGGCATTTTCCTTAGGGCATTCCTCAGAGCAAAATTATGGGGTCAAAGTATGTGAAATGTAGCTTTTCTCAAATTTCCTACACACAAAGGTCAAGCTGATCTATAATGCTCCCAGCAGTTTAGCTGTTGTTTTCCACATTATCACTTTGGTTTTATTTAAATTCGTGTTCATTTTGTGCACATAAAGTAGTATTTTTTTCATTTCCTTAATGACACTGCATTTTTCCCATATAATGATTTCTCATCTGAAATTTCTGTGTCAAAATTTAATTACATCACAAGGATCTCTATTGAGTACTTAGTGTGAATTGATGTTTTGTATTGATGCCTGACATATATTTTCCTCTTTCCATCAGTTTTAAGACTGATTTGCTACATTTTATTGTATAAACTATTTTTTAAAAATACTAATTTGCCTACTTTAACCCTTCCAGACAGTTCTGTCATTCATCTCCCATTTATAACAGGGTTAAATGTATTAATTTTTTCTAGTTCTTTCAATATTTGTATATGCATGTACATGTTTGTTTATTGTAAATATTCATCTTTTTGGTCTATGCAGAATTTATGTTAATGTATTATATGAGACAAAGATTTAAAATATTCTGGTAACAGTTAATAGATACTCTTTTAAAAAGTTGTTTTTAATCTAATTATATGCTAAATGTTATAGCAATTTTCATTTAGTTCTAAATTCTAGATTTAATATTTTTGTTTTGATCCATTTTTATACATGTGTTGTTCTGCAGTATGCTTACAAAATTGATAAGGTGTTTGAACCATCATTACTTTTATCTAAAAACGTTTTTTTGTAGGCTAATTTACTAGCCTCCTCCCTGGTAATCTTTGAAATATCTTTTGGGACTCTTTAATTTGTGAAATTATAGGAGGAATTTAAAGAATGTTATCACCTATATGAGTTTATTGTAGTTGCAGCCAGGAGTTAAATTTATTTCTCTCTTCATATCAACATTATATCAAGATAAAAAATGATGAGCATCAGGAAGAAAATAGTTCCTAAAGAAATTTTATATTCAGATTATACCAAAAGTAATAAAGAATTTTGGTGGATTGCAGAGAAGAGAAAATTAAGTGAAAATTCAAACCATAAAAAGAATGAAAAAAAATATTAGCAAGTATACTTTAATACACTCTCGTGTACAACAAAGGTAATGTTGTTTCTCTGTATGAAAACTGAAGAGAGAAATTATTTCCAGGGCTCCTGCCACAAAAGTTTATGAGGATTAATGAGATGATATATTGTAGAATCATTTGAAACAGTGAATATTAGTAGTGTGAGACTTTGTAGTAATGGTATAACTAGGGAAATATGGAAGACTCCATCATGAGAAAGCACCTCTTTTATTAGGAGAGAACTCTTCCTAAGAGAGTGATGTGAGAAATTTGGCTTATAGGACTTCGTTTATTGCAGTGCTTCTCACTCAGGGACTATTTTGATCCCTCATGAAATTTGTCAATGTGTGGAGAAAGTTTTAGTGTCCCAACTGGAGGGGTGCTAGTGGCATCTAATGGGTAGAGGTTAGGAATGCTGCTAGACATCCTGTAATGCACAAAACAGCTCCCACAACAAAGGATTATTCAGTACAAAATGTTGAATAGTTGTAAGGCTTTAAAATCCTGATTTAGAAATACTTTGAATACCAGTTCATCACTCAAAGTATTGCTATGAAAGAAGCCTTCATGATTAGTTTTAGAAAACCATAGTATATAATGGCCATATTTTATAGCCTTTTCTACACACAGCTAAGAATAATACCATTAAGACCAATTCTGTAATGGTAGTGATATTAGACCAAATAATAGTGCCTGGATGTTTAGATAATGTTAGAATTATGGCAAGTAAGTAGTTTACATTACGTGTATAATTCCAGGTTGAAGTCAATATAACATATGTTTGAAGTATTCTCTATTTTTATTAAAAAATACTTGGTACTCTAAAGATACTTAGTATTTTTACAATTAATTACATTGTTGTAATTAAATGACTGGTTATAATGGTTATAATTAAATGACTGGTTATAATTAATGTAATTAAATGACTGGTTATATTTTCATTGTCTCATATTTCAGTAGAAAAATAATTGATTGAGGGTTTTTACTTTTAAAATTCTGAAATGAAGCTGGGCACGGTGGTGCATGTCACCATGCACCACCCAGCACTTTGGGAGGCTGAGACAGGAGAATTTGTAATCCCGGCACTTTGGGAGGCTGAGACAGGAGAATCCTGAGTTCAAAGCCAGCCTCAGGACCGGCAAGGCACTAAGCAACTCAGTGAGACCCTGTCTCTAAATAAAAAAAAACATAAAATAGGGCTGGGGATGTGGCTCAGTGGTCGAGTAGACCTGAGTCCAATCCCCAGTACCAAAACAAAAAACAAAAAAAATAAAAACTGAAATGAGCCCAGCGTGGTGGCTCACACCTGTAATTCCAGCATCTCTGGGGGCTAAGGCAGGAGGATTGTAAGTTCAAGCCAGCCTCAGCAAATTAGCGAGACCCTGTCTCCAAATAAAATATAAAAAAGGGCTGGGATATAGCTCATTGGTTAAGTGCCCTTGGGTTCAACCCCTGGTTTCAATACACAAAGAAACAAATGAAAATTTTAAAAAATAAAAATTCCAAAATGCATTTTTAAAATATCTGGATATTCATTTGGATAATCTGTTGATGTTTTCATGAAATAGGAAAAGTAAAGGAAAACATTATTGCCTTATTTCTGCTTTTAGAAGGAATTATTTCCACTATAATCATTCTAGGATTAAAGTATATTCTTTGTTGTTGTTGTTGTTTGTGGTGCTGAGGATTGAACTCAGGGCCGTGTGCATGTGAGGCAACCACTCTACCAACTAAGCTATATCCCTAGCAAATTATATTCTTTATCATGTTAAAAAGAAATATTTTATCCTTAATGTTTTGAACTTTGATAAATAATGAATATTTAATCTTTATCAGATGCCATCTGGCTTTCAAAGATCAGTTATACTAATTATGTTAATAAAGATGTAGCAAATAAGTTTTTTGTAAAGATTAAAACATATTTATCCGGAAAATTGATTTGCACCTTTTGTTTTTGAGTTTCTACCAGTTATGGTGTTAAGTTCATGACTTGCTTCAGTCTTCCAGACAAAAGTTGCAGTTTGTCACAAAGCAGTGGTTCTACTGTTCTCTTTACTCCTTTTAATTCTGAGAAATAAAATACATTTTAAAAATGTACACACATAATAAATAAAAGTATCTTAATAAATTAGGCTATTGCTGGCTTCTCAGAAATCATATGTATGTGGCTTCCCAGTCATTTCTCCCTCTTCCTCCAGAGAAAATCACATGATGATTTTTATTCTTTTTGCTTTTCTTTATAGTCTGTGGATATATAATATAAAAAGTGTAGTTAGGACTGAAGGTATAACTTTATGGTAGAGTGCATGCTCAGCATAGACCAGGCCTTGGGTTTAATCCCTGCACCAGGAAAAAAAGAAGTACAGTCTGCTTTATGTCTGTGACCAAAATACCCAACAAGAACAACTTAGAGAAGGAAAAGTTTATTTTGGGCTCACAATTTTAGATGTTTAGTGCATGGTCTGTCAACACCATTGCTCTGGGATTAAGGTTAGGCAGAACATCATGGCAGAAGCACATGACAGAAGAAAGCTGTTCATCTCATGGTACCCAGAAAGCAGAGAGAGGGAGTGGGGAGAGAGACACCAGGGACAAAATGTATCATCCCCCAAACAGGCCTCCAGTGACTTCTTCTAGTTACACTCCACCTCCCCACAGTTACTGCCCATAATTCTTTCAGATTATTAATCCATCAAATGGATCAATCCACAGATTAAGTTACTGCTCTCATAATTAATCATTTCACCCCTACACTAACACAAACTTTTGGGGGGACACCTCATATCCAAACCATAGCATAAAATTTTGCATATTTTGTACTTTACATAATGGAGTCTCATATTATTTGTTACGTTTGTTCAGCATTATGTAAGAGAATTGTTTATGCTAGTTTCAGATAGCAGTCATTCATTCCTTACTATACTGCATTCTTTTTTAAATAGAAATTCCAGAAAGTATTCTGAAAAGACTTTATTTCTTTTTATTTTTTATTGGTACATAGTGTACCCCCTCCCTTCTCCTTTTTTTCTCTCTAGCTTTCACATATGAGAGAAAACATATGACTCTTAATTTTTTGAGCCTTGCTTACTTTGCCTAATATAATGCCCTCCAGTTTCATTCATTTTTCTGCAAATGACATAATTTCATTCTTCTTTATGGTTGATTCAATCTCCATTGTATGTGTGTATCCATATAGATACAGATACCACATTTTCCTTATCCAATTGTTGTCAGACACCTAGGCTAGTTCTGTGAGTGGGCTATTGTGATAAACATGGATATACATGTGTCTTTGTAATATGCAGACCTTTCCTCTTGTGGATGAATACTGATTTTCATAGTGGGTGTACTTATTTACATTCCCACTGACATTGTATAATATTTCAGAAAAGGGACTGCTTGAAAATAAAAGATCAATTGAGAAAGGTGTTGGGAGAGGGATAAGGGGAAGGAGAGGCATGTTCAAGGATCAGAGTATGGTGAATGGGGTAGAGACTAGACAAGGATGGATCAGATCACGTAGGACCTTATAGGCTACAGTAAGTTTAGAATTTATAAGCAGTAAAACATTTTATATAAAAGATTGATAGGATCTGATTTGTCTTTCAGAAGTACCTCAAGGGTACTGGTTTTTCAGTTTTGAAGAATGATTAGGGCGAAGTTATAGAGAAAGCATATGTTCAGTAGATATTTATTGCGCATCTACTTTATGCTGTGCAATATTCTGTGCCAGAAATAGTAATGAAGTACAAGACAAGGTGTTTCCTCTCAAGGAGCTCATTTTCTAGTAGGGGCCTATAGGAAAGGATAGTTAGTAATAGGGCTTTAGAGGCTAAGGGGAAAGAGAAGAAAGAATTTTTATTAGTGCATTATAATTTTACATGATAGTGGGTTCATTGTGACATATATGAACATACATAAGCATAATTTCTTCCATGTCATTCCCCTTTCCCTCCCTTTGTTCCTCCTCCCACCCCCTTTCTGTATTCTGCTGGTCTCCTATTTATTTTTAAAAAATTAGTGCATTATGATCATACATAAAAGTTAGATTCCTTGCAATATATTCATACATTCACAAAGCATAATTTGGTGAATTTCATTTCTTGGTACCTCCCCTCCTCAATCACCCTTAATACTCTTCCTGTGTTTTACTGTTCTTTCCTCTGTTTTCATGAGATTCTTTTTTTTTTTTTTTACTCCTTTGATTTATATTTGTAGGTAGAATGGTCAGGAGTTTATAATGTGTTGTAATATAAGCACTAAAGAGAGGAATCCAGCATGATTCTGTGGCTTCTGGCCTGAGTAACTGAATATATGTTAATCCTAAATAATAAGAAGAGGAAACCTGAGGATGATGATTATCAGGCTTGTCTAGGAAAAAGAACAAGTCTATTTTGAACATGTTAAGGTTACTGTGAGCTATCATAATAGAAATGTCAAGCAAATAGATGTGGGAAATTGAAGTTTAGAGAAGTTTGGAATGAATTAATTTTGGAGATGAACTTAAAATTATATTTAAAGCCAATTGCGGTGGTGCACACCTGTAATCACAGTAGCTTGGGAGGTGGAGGCAGGAGGATCGTGAGTTCAAAGCCAGCCTCAGCAAAAGCGAGGTGCTAAGGAACTCAGTGAGACCCTGTCTTTAAATAAAAATACAAAATACAGCTGGAGATGTAGCTTAGTGGTTGGGTGCTCCTGAGTTCAATCCCTGGTACTCCTCCCAAAAAAATTATTGGCATTGGTATAGATGGTATTATCGTACCAACTATAGATAAAATATTAACAGAAGAACATGGGATTAGAGCTGAGGCCTTTAGATCCTCAACATTTACAGAAGGGATAGACCAGGAGGAGATGGTGTTGAAAAGCAGACTGAAATGAAGAGGCCAATTGAGGTGGGAGAGAAAAAGAAGAGTACAGCATCACATAAGATTGTCTCTAGAGAAGAGAGTACAGAAGATCCCCCTGACTTACATGGTTTGCCTGAATAATGGTATTTTTGCTTTACAGTGGGTTTAGCAGGACTTAGCTCCATTATATGTCAGTGAACATCTGTCATGAATATCTATAAATACATTGTGTTATTGCTACTCAGACTGAGAAAGAGGACAGCACAGTTGAGTGTTCTGATCCAGTGTATCAGAAATAAATGGCCTAGAGGTAGCACAGTAACCTCCCCTGGACAAGATAGATGCTTTCCATTATGCCTGTCCACCTGGGAGGTAATAATCCCATAATGAATCCTGGTACTTGCACTGGCCAGTTTTTCTGTCATGTGCTTACCAAAATTCAGTGTCTCTTGGATCTTTGTCATACCTTTTTAGGAATGTTTCTTGCACATGGCTTTCCAGAACTTGACTATACATACAATAGTCTTTCCTGTTATTTGTTATGCTGTTCTATTATGATGTCTCTTCTGTTGTTTCACTTATAATTTTGCCAAATGTTTTGTTTTCCTTATCCAAGAATTTAGCTTTGCAGTAATTAAATTCAGTTCTGAAGTTGCTTAACATTTCCCTAACCATATTTTACTTTATTTAGTTAAAGCATATTTTAGAATATCTGTAGTTGTCTTTGCTAAACGTGTATTAATTACCTGTTATGGAGTAGTCATTGTGTTGAGGGCTGTGAGGATAGGAGATAAATAAGAAATGGTATTTCCTCTCTATGAACAGTATATATGCTTATTATTTATTTTTGTGTGCTGGATATGTTAAAAGATGTGTTATAGTACAGTTATTGTAATTACAATTATAGTAATTGTGGTATGGAGAACTGAAATTAGGTGAATCCCAACCACAGGAGCCTCCCATATAAACTTGTGAAGTACAGTCTTCACTGATGTGACCCTTGGTGATTTGGAGATTTAAGAGCTCTCTTACCCATCTGTGTATCTCCTCCAACCCCCAGAGCTGGGGTTGTAAGCCCAGTGATAGGCAAGTGATCTATCACTAAACTATACTCCTAGCCCATCTTTTAAGGGTTAAGTTCTCCCGCCTTTGTGAAGCCCGCATGAATCCTTACAGTTGGAATTAATCATGCCGTCTGTTGTAATTCCATTAGAGTTTGTTTCTCCTTTGATTTCAGGGTTTATTTTATCTCACTTTGTGTTATGTACTAATGGTTTGTATGTCAGTTTCCTCCTTATACCTGAGTTTGGGAACCACAGCTTGGTATTCTGCCAAAAATGTTTACTGATCTTAATTATATTTAAAGAGATCAGGAACTCTCAGTCACACACATCTTAGCTTTGTGTCTTAATCTGTTTCTGTTGCTGTAAGAAAATATCATAAGGTGGCTAGCTTATAAACAACAGAAAATTATTGCTCACAGTTGTAGAGGCTGGGTAGTCTAAGATCAAATCATCAACAGATTTGATTTTTCTTGAGGGCCAGCTTTCAGGTTCATAGGTGGCAACTTCTTGCTGTTTTCACATGGTACAAGGGGCAAAGTAGCTGTCTACGGTCTCTTAATAAGGGCACTGATCCTATTCATGAGGGCTTTGCCTTCATGACTTAATGATGTTTAAAAGGGCCCACCTCTTAATGTCATTGCATTGGTGATTGGATTTCACTCTAAGAATTTTGATGAGGGAGACAAACTTTTAGACCCTAGTGCATAGCATTTGGAATCTCCCATTGACCAAACCTGAAAGTGTTTTTAACCCCATTTTAAGGTAAAATACTAGCATAGTTATTCTGTTTTAGATAAACTCATACTGCTTGTTTTCTTTGAACATAATTTATTGATTTTCTAATCTGTTCTTATACGGAATCTTTTTCCCCATGCATTTTCAATTTTATTGTGTAAAATTTCCACCTAAAAATTACCCTTACTAATGAACTCTACTCTTTTGTTTTCTCCATTGTTCTTCACCTTGTATGTATACTTATGCTTTATTGTCTTATACTTTTCCATACATTATTTTATAATTGTCCCTGTGTGATTTAGCCAGTTTTCTTTCCCTTCTCAACTAGTTTATATCTACCATAAGTTAAGGGTTGCTTTAAAAATTTCTTTTTAGTCTTAAACAATGTTCTACATAGCTTTACTACTTACAGTTATAATTATTGAGTTATAAATCGTAAAAGTGTAAAATTTAGTTATAAAATTTAAAAAGACTTTGAATCATGATATTACATCCAACATTCAAATAGGTATTCTTTAAAATTCCATAGGTTTCAAGGTCCCTTATGGGCTTTACATATTCTAACAAAAGAATGTCATCTTTCCTAAGTTGAGAATATTTACTTATATGTATTTTTTCTTTGTGTAGTACCATTCAAATACATCTTTTGACAAAGCTGTAAGTTCCAGTCACATTCTAATAAGGCCAAATAGAGTGGACTAAAGGGACTCAAATCAGTTGTGATTTGGAGCTTTGTATTTATTTAATGCAAAGATAAGTATCTGCATTTAACCTTGAGGAGGTTGCTGTCAGAGAGATTAATGGGATTGCTGAAAGAATGCTGTGGCTCTTGTGAGTAAGCTCTCCTGAGACCAATGAATTTTATGAATTAAAGTTCAAAGAAAGTGAAAATGATGGAAATAGAGATGGGGTAAATCAGCTTTACATATAGTAGGCATATTCTTTTCTCAGATGTAGAACCAGTGAAACATTGTGTTTTCTCTAAAATTTGATTTTATATGTGCCATCTACAAAAAATGTTTCCATTTTGATAGAGATTTTTTCCTTTCTGACATAAAGACTACTTAGCCTTCCTTTTTAGATAGTCTATGGAGATAATTATTTACTCTATTCGTGTTCTTGTTTTTATAAAAATTAATTTTGATTTCCTCTTTCTAGACCTTTTTACCTACTTAAATGTTTAATTCTATATAATTTCTCCCTTTTAAATTTATTGTTCTTAGCATCACAGGGCCTTTTCTATATAGAAGATGAACATAGGTGAGTTTTTATGGTGTTCTTGATAAATATTAAATGGAATTAGGGATTACTTTGGAAAAGTGTATGTACAGTTAGCACCTATTCTTACAACTCTATGGATAGTTGTTGAAATGACATAAAAATTCTCTTCCTGCAAAGGAAGTGCTGCTCAAATTATTAGTAAGTGTGTAACTAACTTTTTAAAGCTCCTTTCTCAAATTGTGCCACTTTTTACCTAGTTATAAGAAAGCAAAAGCAGGCTTTAAAATTATTTGAAGAAACTGCAGTGTTTGAAATGGACTCTAGATAATTTTCCCTCTGGCAAAAATTCAGTTTCATTTGATAGTCAATGAAGTTTATTGAAAGATTATTTATTAATAGGACTTACGTATAACTTCCTGGGCCAGACCTTACAGTTAGGGTTAGCCCTATTTTGTGACAATATTTAGCCACATCCTTTGAGCTTATTAAAAGAATACACCCTGTTAAATGATGAGTAGTTATGTTTGACTCTAAAGCACTTTCAAGTGGACTACTATATTGTGGCTTCAGTGAAATAAATAGTTTACTCCTTTCCTGGTGTTTTCCTGAAAGCTCCTCTCTGGTTTACATTTGGAATGTGATGTTTCCAAAAGGTTCTTTTTATTTTTAAGAGAGCAGAAGCAGGCCTGCATACAGTCTGTTTACCAAGACCTCAAAGGCTAGGGTCTACCTCTTATGGATCACATCAATTGTTTTTATTACTATTGTTGTTGTTGTTATTATTATTATTTTGATGATGAGGATTGAATCTAGGGCCTTGCACAAGCTAAAGCACACATGCTACCACTGAGCTATACCCCTATCCCTTATTGTTGTAAGTAAAATTGGGATGTTTTCAAGATTTTAGTTTGAAAATGTATTCGTGCTCTTTTTATAAGCATTGTGCATATGTAGTACCTTACAGTTAGGTAAATCCCATGTCCTTGTCCACATTTCTTACACCCAGCTACCAGAATTTTCAAGATGAAACCCTAGCCAATCTATATTTGTAGTATATGCTCTGTAAATGTTATTTATATGAAAAATCATTTTATGTGCCTATTTTTTATTTTCTTAATGAAGTACATTTGCTTTTGTTTTGACTTTGGTTTTTAATAATTGAGATTGTAATAGAAGGAAGTTTTTAAAGGAGTACTGAAAAAAAAGGGGAAGACTTTAAAGTTATGGGGAAAAAAATGTAGCTGGTATGTTACCAAATTCTGTTTCTGTGTTAGGCTGGCTTTCTTTTCCTAACATTGACTTCATCAATACATCTGGCTCCACTTTTTTTCCTAAGTATCTGAGAAGTTGGTAAATGAGTACTGACATGCTGAATGATTTTAATGAAATCTTCTGCATATGTATGCATGCTTGTAGGGGTGGGGAAGAGGAGGCAGAATAAGCAGTGGGATTGAGGTAGAAAAAAATTACTGTCTTTTTACATTAAGCATGATAGATAGCAGTTAACATCATCATCTTTCAGAACACGTTAAAGTCTATCTGGTAAGTAGTATTTACTCCAAAGGAAGCAGCTCTTAATATTAACTCAAATAAATAGCCTTCATTACTGTGTCAGTGTCAGAGTTGGGAACAGGAGGAGAGAATGGGAAACTATTACTTTGAATACTATATATGATATCTGAATTGGCCTTCTTCCTACTTGTGAAAAAGGGAAACACTTAATAAAATCTGTCATTATCAAGTGATTTCTATGTATTATTGCACCTTTTTTATTATTTTGATGGAGATATTTGAAGGGAACAACAAAGTAATTATTAATGGCTCTTTTTCCTATTTTATTATTTTCTTTGTCTTTGCTTTCCTTATTGAACATTTGTTTTTAGAGAAACATGGTGGAGGCTAGAGTAGTATAGCAGCAATAAAATGCAGCTTGATGTTGACAGAACTAATGTCAATAAGCAAAGTTCAGACAATGTATTTATTAGTAGGTTCTATAATAGGAATTGCTAATGGGTCCAGACTTCTTGTTAATTTGCTTGCATGAAGTTATAGTTACAACTGTCACAATTTTTGCCCTAATCTTGTTTGAATATGGGGTCCTTTTTACTTGAGATGAAAAATTCACTGATAGCCTCCCGCTTCTCCCTCAACTGGACTTCCACCAGTAGTTATACAAAATTCCTGCCTTGTACCTTATACTCTATAAGTGAAGTGTTCTAATTTGATCTTACCTAATACGTATAGTTACTGAAAGGAGGCTTACATTACCCAATTCAGTGATAGGAAAACCAATTTGTGTTAATTCTGATGAATACAACTGTAATGAATAGTCCTGAGTAAAACTCTAGAGATACTGTTTTCATCTTAATTTTTTGCACATCTCAGTTTGGACTAGCCATATCTTCAGTGCTTAGTAGCCCTTGGTTTGTAGAGACTATAGCATCGGACAATACAAATACAAATTGAACATCCCTAATCTGAAAATTAAAAATCTGAAATGCTCTAAAATCTGAAACTTTTAGGGCAGATGTGATGTAAGTGGAATATTTCACACCTGCCCTCATGTGATGGGTCACAAAGATAGACACACTAAAAATATTGTACAGAGTAGCCTTCAGGCTGTGTCATTAAGGTATATGTGAAGTATAAATGAATTTCATATTTAGACATGGGTCCATCCCCAGGATATCTAATTTATATATATTCAGATATTCCAAAATCTGAAAAAAAATCCAAATCCAAACACTTGTGCCAAGCATTTAAGATAATTAATAATCAGCCTATAATATATAAAGCCAAAGAGGTTAAAACTTTATTGTAAACTGTAACCTGAAGAATACATAAAAACAACAGGAATGGTTTTCTCAAACTTAAGTGTGGTATATGTTCTGCCTTAACTTTATTTTTAAAAAACTTTAATTTATCTCTGTATTTAGTTCCAGTGGGTCAACTACGCAATTTCCAGATGCTTCAGATCCTTCAAACCTGAGAAATGTTTTAGGGATGGAAGGGAAGTAGGGCTGTCAAAGGTTATATGTAGAATTTTCTGGCTTTTTATACTCAAAATGGCATGACTGTCTCATGGTTTATCATAAAGACAGGATGTGGACTCTTTGAAAGAGAAAGTTGAGATTATAAAGCACATATTCAGGGCATTAGGCTGTACTTGATACAGTCACTCTATTTGAGCTATCTAGGAGCACTTCTCAGGGCTTCAGCACATTATTTTTACCTCCTTCAGTGTGAATTTGAGAGCAGAGGTTTGTGGTGTTTGACACTTCCTAAAGTGCAAGATTTTACTGGTCAACATCTTATTGGCTCCCACATACAAGGAAGTAGGTGAGAACTATCAGGGTTTAGGCAATGGATAGATTAGAGGTTTTTCTTTTCCTTCAAACCAGAGTACACCATCAAGTTTGGTGTAGAGGAGTAAATTTTGTCAGTAGAGTTTTATGTCAAACTCATCACCAAAATCTGCTCACTGCTATTTCCACAGAAATCTGCTCACAGAAACTATTTCCACAGAAAAACAGGATGGTTAAAAAAAAACCTTTAAAACCTATTGATTTTGTGCTGTGCCTTCGACATCTGCTATTGGGATATTTAAATTTTAAATAGCTTTAGAATCGTTAGAATGATAGTTGAGCTTATTGCACTAGATTATCCCTTTTTAAAAAAATCTTATTTGGAGTGTCCATGCTTTCCAAAAGATACGGAAGGATTTTCTCATCATAATTTTGTCCCACACATGCAATTATTGCTATGAAGAAACACACAAGACTTTTGAATAAGAAGCTTAAAAGCACAATGACTCATAAATTCCTATATGTTTTGTCTCTTCAACTTTGTTTTACCCATTAGCACTATCTGGAGATGTATTTATACAGGCACTTTTCTCTTTCACAGTACATATTTAACTCACATGTTTATAGTTATCAGTACCTGAAATAATTACATTTGTAAATATTTCCAGAACTTTTTTCTATCCTTACTAATTTACTCAGTGCATGTCATTCCTTTTTTTAAAATATTTTTTTATTTGTTGATGAACCTTTATTTTATTTATTTATATGCTGTGCTGGGAATTGAACCCAGTGCCTCACACGTGCTAGGCAAGCACTTTACCACTGAGCCACAACCCCAGCATGTTATTCTTTTAATGTATTCTTCAATTGCTTCTGAATTTTAAAAATCAGAATTGTATGTATTTATATTTTTAATGAAGTAGAAATAATGCTTCATGGCTAATAATAGCTCCCTCATTTTTATCTAACTCTGATTTCTACTTCTTTGAGACAAGCCACGTTTGTTTTTTTCTGCTTTTTATTTCCACCTTTCCAGAGTACATTTTTAAATTGTTGATTTATTATTGTTCTCATTTTGGTATTATCTCCTGACTTCTTATCATGGATGATGTTGAATTAGCATTATTATATAAACTGCTACACATATCCTACTTCTTTCCATCCTTCCAACATACCTATCTTCAAGTTTATATTATTGTACCTGAGGCACATAGTATATTATGACTGTATTTTAATTTTTCCTGGCATGCTTGAATTTTTAGCTTCACTTTTTCCTGTCTTGGTTGTTTTGTTTGATGAGTTGTACACACATCACCAGTTCATTTCCAGTTTTCTTGCTAAAACTATAAAATTCCTCCCAGTGTTGTTGCTGTTATAAAATACATCATCACTTATTAATTATCTTCAGGTAATCTATACTTTTGAGTTTCCATCCTTTGTTCCAGTCTGTACTTTATTCTCTAGGTGTCTGTCATCCTTAAGGATCTCTTCACTGTTCACCTATGGTAGATTCCCATGCGTTCCTTTTTCTAGGTTTATTTCTTTAAAGTTGGTAGAGTATACCCTGGTACCTTCCTGATTGAGGTCTATGATGGAGGTACAACATAATTCTAAATTGGAAATGACTTCTTCACCTGAGAGTTTTGAAAGCACTACCCAGTTGTCTTCTAAATTTCTATGTGGCCACTAAAACTCCAGTGTCTTCTGATTTTTTAATTTGTAGATAACTATTTGGCTTTCCAAAATTTAAGATCTTTTCTTTAGTATTTTAAATTTTAAAGAGAGAGTACATGTATTATAATTTAAGTACAGAAAAATGTATTTAATCTTCTAGAATGAGTGAGGACATGAAAGAATGATTATAAATTTGACCTAGCAGTGTGTTTGGTACTACAGTATTTGTGGAACTGAAAGATTTTCCTATTAAGTTTTGGCATTAACTCAATATTTTATTAAATTGGAGATTCAAGATGTAGTTAGAAACTTTCTTGGTTTACCTTACCAGAGATATATTAAGATTCCAAAACTGAAATTGGAGCCAAATTTTGCTCACTAGATCAGTACCTGTGGACTTTGTCAGTGAAGATAAAGGGATCTTTGCTCTCTTCATTCTCTTACTACTCTCTGTACACAGTGTGCAGTGGTCAGATCAGGGAAAATGGTATATCCATGACTTTAAACATTTATCATTTCTTTGTGTTGCACATATTCAAAATTCTCTTTACTAGCTCTTTTAAAATATATCGTTGTTAACCATAGTTACCCTACAGTGCTATAGAACACTATTTCTCCTATCCAGTTGCTCCCAAGTACCTATTGAACGTCCTTATTTCGTCTCCCTTCCCTCAGTTCTCCCCAGCCTCTGCTAACTATCATACTCTGTACGCCTATGAATTTGGCTTTCTGGATTTTACATGTTGTTACAAATGACAGGATTTGTCCTTTCCCTTCTTTTTATGGCTCAGTAGTATTCCCATGTGACTGTATAACACATGTTCTTTATCTGATCTGATCCTCTGTTAGCATACTCTTAGATTGATTCAATATTTTGGCTGTTGCAAATAATGCTGCAATAAAGGTGGCAGTGCAGATGTCTTTTCAAAATACTGATTTCCTTTACTTTGGATATATACACAGTGGTGGAATTGCTAAATCACATGGTAGTTCTATTTTTAATTTTTTGAGGAGCCTCCATACTGTTTTCCATAATGGCTAAATAATTTATATCTCTACCAACAGAGTGTGAGAGTACCTCTTTTGCTACATCCTTGCCAACATTTGTTATTCTTTTGTCTTCTTTATAGTACTCAGTCTAACTGGGGTGAAATGATATCTCATTTTGATTTTGATTTGCATTTCCCTAATGATTGATGATGTTGAACAGCCTCCCCAACCCCACTTATACCTGTTGACCATTCATCTGTTTTAAGAAATGTCTATGCAGGTCTTTTGCCCATTTTTAATTGAGTCATTTGTGTTCTTTCTATGAAGTTGAGCTCCTTATGTATTTTTAGATATTAACCTTTTGTCAGATATATAGTTTGCAAATATTCCCTCACATCCTATAAGTTGTTTCATCACTCTTTTGGTTTGCTGTTCTGTTGAGAAGCTTTTCAGTTTGATGTAATTCTGTTTATCTGTTTTTGCCTTTGTTGCCTGTACTTTTGAGTTTTATTAAACAAACAGAAAAACAAACAAACTTTGCCTAGCCCAATGTCATGAAGGTTTTCCTGCTTCTGCCTAGTAGTTTTCAAGGTTTTGTTCTTACATTTAAGTCTTGAATCCATTTTGCATTGATTGTTGTGTATGGTGAGAGATAGGGGCCTAATTTCATTCTTTTTTTCTGTGAATATCTAGTCAATCCTTGTTCTTTTGCATCATATTTTTATGAAAGTCAGCACTTCACCTGGTTTTAATAAGAGTTTAAAGAGGATGTACTTATAATAAACTAATGAATTTAGTTCTTCTTTCTACTTGAACTTTTTCATTTTTTCTTCTTATTCTAAGATTTCTACCATCTTATATGATCTTAAACTCCTGTAGGATTTTGTGTGTCCTTTTGATACATATATACTCTTCCCCAGAAGTTATATTTTAAACTTGCATAGCATATCAGGGCTACTGAGAATTTCTTGGCTAAATAAATTGCTCATCCTTAGCCAAATCAGTCACTTATATCTAGTTATTTTCAGTTTTCTCATATGCGATAGAGAAAACTCTCTTTTTTTAATTGTTAGACGACATCATTTTCTTTTCAGTTTTTTTAGAATTAGTTTGCCAACAGTTGTCTATATGAAGAATGCAGTAGGAAAGATCTTACTGTTTACTTCACTTTTTTATCTGACTCAACTTTCCAGGGAAAGAAAATATTACGGTATTCAATCTAAGTAGAGATTTCATCAAAGCTGACTTTAAGCTCAGTTTCCAGAGTAGTTCCAAAACAGCTTTGTTTTTTTTTAAAATAATCAAGCTCTTAATAATGTCTATGCTGTCTAACACAAATAGTTTTATCTCTGTGTTGCAGAGAGCAAGCCTGTCATGTCTGTCTGCATTAACTCACTTGACCCTTTGCTCTTAATATTAAATTTCTTCAACTTCCTTTGCTTCTTTTCTTCTCCTTTTTCATTCTTTCCTCTATGAAATTGTCTTTCTGGCCTGGATTTGATTCCAAAGGGAAGAACATTTCAAGAGCAAATAACCCTTTCTTGACAAATGGGCTCTTCTTAGGTTAACTGATTAATTTTACTTCACCTAGTCTTCCATCGTTTTCCAGGACAGTCTCCGTAAGAAGGATGACAGGATTGAAGAGCTGGAAGAAGCACTGAGAGAAAGTGTACAGATAACTGCAGAGCGGGAAATGGTGCTGGCACAAGAGGAATCAGCCAGGACCAATGCTGAGAAACAGGTCTGCAATTTTATACAGTTACTAGCAATGCTGCTGGTTAAACCCAACCAGTGTAGTTTAGGTAAACGGTACATTTTATATCTTCAAAAACACTTCATCAAATGTAAGTATTTAGACAGAAGTAATAATTGAAATATAGCTGTGCATATTAATTCTTTAACTCATGTTAATGCAGAGATCTCTGCTTCAATAATTTAGGATTCATTTCATATCTGTTAACATAGTATAAGCAAATATATCTGATGAGATGAAATGGAACTTGTCTCTGCTATTGGACTATACACAACCTGGCTTTTAAATGGAATGAGAAAACACAAATGTTTCTGACTCAAAGATGTTGATAGCAAATAGTTTATTTTATACCTTCTTGTGTTCAAAAGAGCAGCTAAGATCATAATAAAGGACTGTGGTTGTGGCTCAGTGGTAGAGCACTTGCCTAACACTTGTGAGGCACTGGGTTTGATCCTCAGCACCACATAAAAATAAATAAACAAATAAAAGAAAGGTATTGTGTCCACCTACGACTAAAAATATTTTTAAAATATTATTACAAATTAATGTTGGTAGGAAATATGAGAGATATAGATATTGTGGTCCTCAGGTACCAGGTCAGCATGTCTAGTCCTTGAGGTGACTTGAAGATTTCTTCTGTTGCTGTTTGTGGCATTTGTTTTGTATATTTTCTACTTTTTTCTTTTGGATTCCTGAACCTTTGTATTTGACCTTTTATTGAAAAGAATAAAGATGAGAGGTGTGAACGGAGGAAACAATATTAACAACTAATATTGTAACCTCAGTTCCCATTCTGAGACTGTGATTTAAGGTTTGGAATCTACCTCACACAGAGATTGATGACATTTAATTTTTGTACTAATTGTTTCCTTTCCATTTCCTTGTGGAAGAATATATGTCATACAGTTAAAAAGAATTGAACTAGAGGATGACAAGTTCTGTTGGAGAATCCTCTTTATCAGAACCAATGATGTTACTGAGTTAAGGTAGTTGAGTAGTAAAGAAAGGTTTGTTTCAAGGCAGATATAGTGTGTATCCCAGGGGGTCCTTTTATAGCCATGTTAGCTGCAGAAATATGGTTTCTATAGTGCTAAGTGTAAAACAAAGGACCAACTGATATTTCTTAACAAAGGTGAGGGAAAATTGATTGTTTTGCAGAGTGAAGATCTTTCAGTGCCCTATTTCTAGATAAATGTCTTGGAATACTTTCCTAATGTACAAATAGATTTTGAGTGGTGTATGGCTTCAGAGCAGGGATGACCACAGCCATTGTCCAGGGTGTGAGGGATTTTGAATTTACCCTTTTTTTATTTTCTTCTTTATGTTTAACTCCTGCCCCACTACATTCATGTTTTTCTGTAAAAATTTCCTTCTGTTCTGGTCTTGGTATTTAGTGACATCAGAGATTGTGTGGAAATTTTGGCAACTGACAATAGATCTTATCATTATTGTACATCTACTTCTGTGTTTTTCTTTTTAAACTATTGTGTGAGCTGATTCTTATGTGCTTTCTTGGAGTATGTTTTATTAATTTGTTTAAATTAATAGACTTTTTTTAGAACAGTTTTTAAATCTGTAGAAAAATTGCACAGAAAATAGTTTTCACTTCTTTCTCCACCTCAGTTTTCCCTATTACTAACATCTTGCCTTAGTGTGATATATATGGTAAAATCAGTGAACTAGCATTATATAGTATTATCAATAAAAAATACAGTATTATCAATAAAAATTTATCTTTTATTCCATAGTTTACATTAAGATTCACCCTTTATGATACGCAGTTCCATAGGTTTTACCAAATGTATAAGGCCATGTATCTACTATTACACTACAGTACAGTGTATTCACTGCCCTAAAAATCTCCTGTGCTGCACTTTTTCATCTTCCTCCATCTTTTTACTATCTCCACAGTTTTGCCATTTTCTTTACTGGTGGCTGGAACCATACAGCATGTAGCCTCTTCAGATCAGCTTCTTTCACTTAGCCTTTGCATTTAAGATTCTTCCCCATCTTTTCATGGCTTGATATCTCATCTCATTTACTCTGAATTATAGTCTATTGTATGGGTGTGCCAGTTTGTTCATCCCTTCACCTATTGTAGAATATCTCATTTGTTCCAGCTTTTCACAATTAGGGATAAACCTACTGCAAACCTTCATGCGCAGATGTTTGTGAGGACATGCATTTTCAGCTTATTTGGGTAAATATCTAGGAATGTGGTTTCTGGATTGCAAGATAAAGTCATAGGGTAAGATAATTAGCTTTGTAAGTAACTGCCAAACTGTCTTCCAAAGTGGCTATGTAAAATTTGCCTTTAATTGCATGCTTTTTTCCTTCTCTTTCCTGTTCATCTTGTTTTCCACCATTCTGCTACTCACTGCCTATCTGAAGCTGTTGAGTGAAATATTGCATGAGACCAGTCATTTGGGCTTTAAGTGGTTCAAGGTATGAAGAAATTGCTTTTATGTTTGTTCTAATGAAGCCTTAAAACCTTTACCTACTGTTTTTTCCTCCCCCTCTTCTGTTCTTAAACTTAACCTTTTCTGTCTTCTAACTGAACGGTTAATTTTACTTACATGTATCAGTTGTGCGCACTGTAACCTGTAGATGATTTTTTAAATGCTTTAAATGGATGACTAGGACATTTTTTGACTAGGGACATTATTCTGTTTATCTTTCTTAGGTCATCAAGTTATTTGTTTCTTAAATTTAGCCTCTTGAGATGAAATTAATCTCTTTAATAGAGACAGGATATCTTCATCTCTTGATTCCTAGAAGTGCAAAGTAAAACTTTATGGGAAACATGGTTCATGTTAAAATAAGACATAGAGCCAGGCCTATTGCCACACACCTTTAGTTCCAGCTACTCAAGGAGGCTGAGGCAGGATGATTGCAAGCTTGAGGCCAGCCAGGGCAATTTAGTAAAATCTTCTCTCTAAATAAAATAAAAAATGGGATGGAGTTGGAGTTCAGTGCCAGAGTTCTTATCTAGCTACCTATGAGTCCCTGGGCTCAATCCCTAGTACCTCAAAATAATATAATAAGAAAGATAGAACTGTCTGAAGTTTGAGAAGGGAAAAAATCCTACCAAAAAGATAGAACTGTCTCAAATTTGAAGAGGGGGAAAAAAATCCCAAAGAGAAGCATTTTTTGATGATTTTCCTATATTCTTACAGAATCTCCTTGCAGTTTCTTTATTCCTAATACAGTTGTGCATTGCTTAACCAAGGGCATATGTTCTGAGAAATGCATCGTTAGGCAATTTCATCATTGTGTCCACATGATAGATTGTACTTACACAGAACTAGATTGTGCAGTTCAGTCACATTCTGTGCTCTCTTGATGTAGTCAAGAGATGGGTTAAGCATGGGCTGTATGAATCTACTGCCAGCATAACACAGCATGTTGCTTTACAGCAAACTTTCTTTAATATGAAGGAGTACACTCTAAAACAGCAACAATAAGTATAGTATAGCAAATAAACCAGTAACATGGTCCTTTATTATCATACCAGATATCACATACTGTACATAATTGTGTTGCTATGCTTTTATATGATAGATACATGGTAGGTTTGTTTATACCAGCATCATCACAAACATGAGAATAATGCCCTGCAACAGTTTTCAGCTTATTGTAATCACAGTTGTGTAAGTGGTTTGTTCTTGAATGAGGCACCATTATATTGTGCATGATTATACATACAGTTCCAAATGCCAGAAATTTAAAGAGGTTTTGTAATAAAGGAAGATGCCCACCTGCCAGTGGTGGCAAATTAAAAGATTTAAGTAAAGAACTTAAGGGGAAAACCTAAGGACTCCTTTACTTTTGTTTTATCCTTTTCTACATGGGGACTTTTCCCCAAACCTTTCTCTGCTCAACTTTGTGTTTTGTGTTTTGTTGACTGTGAGAATCTGTTTACTTAAAATTAGGACAAATGAGTTTAAAGAAATCTCAGAATGGCCAGGAATGGATATCCTGTAATATCCTTAGTTTAGCCATGCTTGTGTGAACTTAAAATTTTTAAAAATATTTTTAGTGATATTCTTTGTGGTTAAATTTATTTTTTGAAGAAGTCATTTGCAACTTAACATGCTATCTCAAGTTTTTGAAAAATGCTTATAAAGTAATAAGACTTCTTAAAAAAAATTCATCAAACTGGTTTTGTCTGTTCCTAAAGAATATTTTACTCTTTCCAGTAATCATAAAGGTACATTCTGTCAAAATAAGTGACATTTGCTTATATGAGTTCTGATTTTTATTTTAATACTCATTTTTTTAAAATATTTTTTTAGTTGTCGATGGATCTTCTTTTTTTTCATCTATTTATATGTGGTGCTGAGGATTGAACCCAGTGCCTCATGCATGCTAGGCAAGTGCTTTACCACTGAGCTATAGCCCCAGCCCTCAATTTTTAATAGTGATACTCATTTTTTCAAATGGTCTTTGGCGGAAGGAGGCCTGGAGAATTGAACCCAGGGCCTCATACATGCTAGGCATGTAGCTGAGCTACATCCACCCCAGTCCTTTGTATTTAATTTTGAGACAATGTTTCACTAAACTTCTCAGACTGACCTCAGAATCTGCTATTCTCCTGCCTTAGCTTCCCAAGCAGTTGGGATTACAGGTGTGTACCACCACCCAGGTTCAAATGGCCATTTTGACATTATTTGTAATTCTATGTTTAGTATAAATTCTTGACTTTCAAAATCCTAAGATTTTATCTGTTAAGTATAAATTTTTGACCTTCAAGAACTTACAGTTTTCTCTATTGTTTGCTAGTTAATTACAGTCTGCCCTCTATCTCTGCCTTCACAGAGGTCATGAAACCACTCCCTTATGGATAGTTTTCTGCACTAGGCAGTAATTTGGTGTAAATTGACTGGATTAGAACCTGCTTTAGATTGAGCACTCAGAGAAGGTCCTCTGAGAAAGGGACATTTAACCAGAGCCCTGAAAGCTGAGAAGTTTGCCTTGTGAAGAGTGGGGGAGGAATCAGCAATTATGATGGTAATACTAACTGGACATTCTAGAGGAAGACTGCAATGTATTGTATGCAGTACCAATGGAAGCCTTGGCAGGAAGTTTGTGTTTTTTAAGAGTGGTGGAAGCCATTGAAGAGTTTTAACATGACATCATCTGATTTGTGTTTTTAAAAGATCATTTCATCTATTAAGTGGAGAATGAATTGGTGGATGATAAGAGTGGAAGAAAGGCCAGATGAGTTATTAGAATGTTTAGGCCAGATGTCTTCGGACTGAAGTGTCTACACCTGGAAATGCAGGAATGCTCTCTCAAAGGACTGCAGTTTTTTTAATTTCCAACTATAGTTTTCCCTCAAATTGATCTGCTCTAATAGCACTTGCAGTGTGCGGAGTCTCCTTTTTCATTTTTCCTTTCACAACTATGCACCCCTCACTTTTCAACAGGCACACCTCTCCTGACTTTCTATCCAATATCCCCCTTGGGAGAAAAAAACCTGCAATGTAACAAAGGGACAATTCAAAATATTGGCATCAAGAAAACAAATGATTTTGTCAGGTTGTTTGTTTCCAGTTCTTTGTTTCCTACAGCATTGACAGAAGACCTTACTAAGTTGCCAACTAATAGTGTTATAAATAAGTGTTGAGGATAGGTAACTGTCGCTTGGAGTATATAATTCTAAAGAAGTGCAAGGAGTTGAGTAACACTGCTTTTACAAAACTCCTTCCAGTCCTCTTTCTTTACATGAAAAAGGTTTCTCAGTGTTTATGTAATGCCCAGACTCACGAGAGCACCAGAGACCACCAGGAGTCCAATACCGATGCAATTACAAAAGGGGTCTTTTATTCAAGCTCGAGCAGGGACCGCGCACACCTTCACCAACGCAGGGGGTAGGGAGGTGAGGCCCCGAGTCTAGGGGAGCAGGGATTTTTATGGATTACAATCACAAGCAGGGGAATACATGCCTTGGCGTTACATGATTAGGTAAGGGAAAGTGCGCACAGGGGGACAGTGGTCTTGTCGCTACAGGATTGGGTAAGGGAAAGTGCGGGCAGGGGGATAGTGGTCTTGTCGCTGCAGGATTGGGTAAGGGTGAGTGTGGTCAGTATGAGGTCAGTTGGCCTTTAGGCTGATAGGTTTGGCTATGGTGGGCCCAGTGCTTAATTTCCTGATTGGTTGGCCCAGATTGCAAAACGACTCACTGGTGCCAGAGCAATGTGCCATTAAGTGTGTCACAATTTTTCAAGATCTGGGCAGGGGCTGCTGGGTTAAGGACAAAGGCTCAGAGTCACAAAATGGCATCGGTCTTGTCCTCTCATTTACACTTATGAAAGCAAAACATACCAATAGGATTGATGCTGAACCCTCTATCTTTCTAATATCTTTCTAATATCTTTCTAATCCCTAACAGAAGTTACTCACCACCCTCCTTCAACATAGAGAAAATACTGTGAATGCACTTTTTTTCACAGTTTTTTATTGGTTATAGCAGCACTAATAGAACTTTCTAAGACAATAGAAATGTTTTATATCTGTTCTTCTAAGATAGTAGCTTCTAGCCACTTTTTTCTTTTGAATACTTAAAATGTAGCTAGATCTTCTACAAAACATACCAATAGGATTGATGCTGAACCCTCTATCTTTCTAACAACTAGTACTATTTATAAAAGGATGTCTTTTTTCTGTTCTTGTGGTGCTGGGCATTGAACCCAGGACCGTACACATGCCAGTAAGCAGTCTACCATTGAGCTATACCCCCTATCAAACTAAAAATAACTTAGGAGTTTCATTAGTCTTATTAAGATAAATATGTTTAATGATACTTTTTAATAATTTTTCCATATTGTTTTTTATTGTATATTATTAGTGATTATCATGATAAGTCAATCCATGAGGTTTTTTTTAAACAAAGTTATGATTACAGTAAATTTTTTAAATGATAAAATTTAAATTTATACATGTATTTTTGTTGAGAAAAGTATGAGTGAGCATCCATACAAACAGCTAGTGTAAAGTAAACTAAATTAGTATAAAATTATAGGTAGAAGAGAGTGGAAACCAATTAAGATAAAAGGGAAAAATCTAAAGAATAGTTTGACCTTGTACTTTTTAAATGGTTAATGGTGAATGTCAATCACTGTGGTATTTATATTTCATTGGATACTTTTTTTAAAAAAAGAGTGGTGCTTTATTTCTTAATAAACAATTTCTAAAGAACCCAAGAAATTTTTTTGCTTCTCTTTAAACTTATGATATAAAACATTCATATGTTATGTTAAAATTATAGTTGTATAAACTCTTTTAGGAGGTATGTAAACAAAAACCTTTAAAGACTTGTAGGTTAAGCAAGAGTTTGGGCACATTAGGTAATGGTGAAATTGACTCTTTAGTTAATATGTAGATGTGGAAAAGTAGATGAATTTAGAGTGTCTTTTGGAAATAGAGCTAAAGAGATTTAGTGCGTTACATGTATGGATAAAGACAGAAGAGAAACAAAAATGTTCCTCACGTTTCCTGCCCAGTGTGAAGAATGGTGGTATCATTTTAATGATAAGACAAAAAAGCCTGAGGAGGGAAGAATTTGAAAATAAGAACCAAGACATTGTGCTAATGAAATGTTATGTACATTATCATTAATACAGTAGTAGAACTGTTATTACATCAGGTTTGTATTTTTACAAGTTTTCTAAAATCTATTCACATTTACTCAGAATTACTCTGATATTTCATTGACAACTCAACCAGAAGCCATCCACATCTGGAATATTCTCTCCTTTGTGGAGGATATGTGCAGAGTCTCACTAAATTGCTTAGGGGTTTGCTAAGTTGCTGAAGCTGGTCTGGAATTTGCGGTATTCCTTCCTTAGCCTCCAAAATTGCTGGGATTACAGATGTGTACTACCATGCCCACCTAAAGATCTGGAACGCTTGATTCATGCCCTCAAACCAATTTTTCTCAGTCTTTTCCATCTGAAAAAAGTATTCTAATCCTACAAAGCTAACATGAGGCTTTGTAGGATTATTAAAGGAGTCAAGTTGAAGAAAGGCAAAAATGACAGACAAGGTACAGAGATTTTTATACTTTGGTTTTCCAGTTCAGAAGGCCATTCCACAATTTAGGGAAGTTGTGTTGCATTATAGTAAAGCACATCGGCACTGGAGTTAGAAGTCTTATTTAGAATTTTGGTTACATCCACTTCAAGATTGTTCTCTCAGAAAGTTACTTATAGGTCAGATCCCTGAAGTGTTGAAGATATATCATTATATATGCCACACTGAAGAAAGAATATGTATAAATCACAAATAAAAGTCAGGCATGGAGTAGGCCCAACATTATCCACTACAGATACTAATGTTGTTATTACCATTACCCTCTGTAGTTCCAGTGGGAAGGGTTGTTATGACTGCTGGGTCTAAGGTTCCAAAGAAGCTTACTATCAACATACCCTACCTGGTGGATTCAGTACCAATAATATTCTTATTGTTAAAAGTTCTGATTTATATATATCAAGTTTTAATCCTTATGACTCAAAGAAATTCTTGCTTCCTCTTCTTGCATAGCCACATCTAGAGTCTGTATCAGCTGGGTGCGGTGGTGCACCCAGTATATTCCCAGCGGCTCAGGAGGCTGAAGCAGGAGAATTGCCAGTTCAAAGCCAGCCTCAGCAAAAGTGAGGCACCAAGCAACCAACTCAGTGAGACCCTATCTGTAAATAAAATACAAAATAGGGCTGGGGGTGTGGCTTAGTGGCCCAGTGCTCCTGAGTTCAATCCCTGGTACTCCCCACTCCCCCCAAAATAGAGTCTGTATTAACTGAGAATTACATAGCCAACTAATATGTTGATGTTGATCAAATGGGCACTCTGAAAGACTTAGTTCACTGTAGAGTTTCAATAATCTGTCCATTATTTCACATTTTACTTTTAGACTGTCCTCATAAAAGTAGTTTGAGTAGTTTTAGTAAGTGGCTAGAAATGTATGCTGTGAAATCCAATCCTAATGTTGTCTTTTCATTTTACTGAGCCATGTGTTCTGTGGTTCCTGAAGGAAGGAAGGAAGGGAGGGAGGGAAAACTTACTTAGCACTATTTAAAACAAAATACTGGTTTTGGAATATTTCTTAGATCTGATTCCTAGAAGTAAGAAGATAACAGGAAATTTAAGATTGAAAAAAAATTAAGGGTTTGACCTTGATAATCTTATATTAGAACTAGCAATATTTGTTTTACTACTTTCTTCTCTGTTGTAAACATAACTATAGACACATTACCCATGTACTGAAAATAGTAGTGTTCATATTCCCACTGAACTAAATGCTGTTTTTTATTAAAGGACTTGAATTCTGGGCTTGGAGTGTTGCTTAGTGGTACAGTGCTTGCCTAGAGCATGTGAAGCTCTGGGTTTAATTGCCAGTACTGAAAGAAAGAAAGAAAAAAACACCTTGAATCCCTAACAGAAGTTACTCACCACCCTCCTTCAACATAGAGAAAATACTGTGAATGCACTTTTTTTCACAGTTTTTTATTGGTTATAGCAGCACTAATAGAACTTTCTAAGACAATAGAAATGTTTTATATCTGTTCTTCTAAGATAGTAGCTTCTAGCCACTTTTTTCTTTTGAATACTTAAAATGTAGCTAGATCTTCTACAAAACCATTTTCTCTTTTATTTAATTTTAAATAAATTTGAAAGACCACATATGGCTAATCCCTACCATATTGGGCAGCTCAACTCTACAGTGTGTTGGATGGATGGATATTTACATACACACATATGTACTTAACAGATGTTGTTTTTTTCCTTCTGAGCATGACAGAATTGTACTAGTACTAGAACATACAAGTACTAAAATTTCTAGTACTAACACTTTCTGACAGTTATTTTTTTTTTGTTTTATCTTTTGGAAAGGCATTTGTTGTATATTGGTCAAAAGTAATTTTTCCTTTAAAAAATAATGGTGAAAAACTAGTTTAGTAAAGGAGGAGGTCACTTTCAAGAGGTATCATAATTGTGTGTTCATATTTTGCCCCATGTGTATATAATATTGGACACCTAAATTTATAATGTGAATGATGGAATTAGTGGAGGAAGAAGGAGTAAAATAGTTACAGAAATGAGAAAGGTCATCTACATCAGATGTACGTAATGGGAATGTGCTACTTGAGCATGGTTAAGAGTGTAGTGACCTCATGCTGGGCGCAGTGGTGCATGCCTGTAACCCCATCACTTTGGGAGGCTGAGACAGGAGAATCATGAGTTCAGAGGCAGCCTCAGCAACAGCGAGGCACTAAGCAACTCAGTGAGACCCTGTCTCTACATAAAATACAAAATAGAGCTGGGGATGTGGCTCAGTGATCAAGTACCTCTGAGTTCAATCCCTGGTACAAAAAAAAAAAAAAGAGTTTAGTGACTCTTCAGAGATAGTATTCATTTATATTGTTGTTCATTCTGTTAATATTTATTAAGAGTCTATGTTCTAGAAACTGGGAATACTTAGGAGAAACAAATAAATATTGTCCTTTTCTTCATGGAGTTTATTAGTGAGGAAGATTAATCTGATTATAACAAATAACATATACTTTAAAATTTGGCATATCCAATAATAGTATAGTATATAAAAATATGTAACGAGAACTTATTTAAAGTGAATGGTCAAGGAGGACATCTCTAAGACATTGACATTGAAAATGAGATGTGGGGCTGGGATGCTGGCTCAGCAGTGGAGCGCTTGCCTCGCATGCATGAGGCACTGAGTTCGATCCTCAGCACTACATAAAAATAAATAAAATAAAGATATTGTGTCCATCTGCAACTAAAAAAATTAAATTAAATTAAAAATTAAAAAAAGAAAATGAGATGTGAAAAGTAAATAGGGATTCATGAGATAAAGAGTGGCAAGTAGTTCACGTCCCCTGAAACCACCATGTGGAGAACCTAATAATGAAACTAGCTTTGACATAGTCAGCAAATCCAAAGAAAACTTCAGTTCATGGAGAATCCCAAGTAGAAATGAGTTGGTAGTTCCATGCAGTGTGAATGAGTGACTAAAGTGAAAAATGGATTATGTGGAACAGAACCCAGACTATATAGGGTGATTATGTTAATGACTTTATGTTTTTTTTGAACCATAGTATTTAGCCTTTAAGCCATTTATGCAGAATACTGGTAAGATCTATTTCCTGTTGTAAAAAGATTATTCTGGATGTTATATGGAGAATAACTAGGAAGAGAGAAAAGATGGAAAAGGTTGCATAATCCAGGGACATGGTAGGGTAATGGAAGTAGAGATGGAGAAATTCATTTGGAGATAGATTCAAAAATCTTTCTGATCAATTAATTACATGTGGAGGGAGAGGGATGTGACAAGGAAAGTCCTCATATTTTCTAGTATGCAGATTTAAGTGGATAGTGGTAGTGTTTATTGAACTCTGGGAAAAACTGGAAGAGGAAGAATTTAAGGCAGGATGTTAAATTTGAGGTACCTATGACCTCTTTCAAATGAAGATATCTACTAGGCAGGTGGATATGTGGATTTAAATCAGAATAGTGCTCTGAGCTAAAAGTATAAACTTGGAAGATAACATACAGTTGGTTTCTCTTTAACTGTGTTAGCTATTTATCGCACACAGCCGCCTTTTAGTTAATTTCGAACTGAGAAAATGCATGCTTACACCCTCTCTACATAAGGATTAAATTTTGATGACTCTTTAACAATATAGTTGTCCTTTTATTAGAAAATATGACACAGGAAGTACATCTTTTGATATAAACTCCCAGACTTGAGAAACTGACATTTGTTATTTACCGTCTGCCCTTACTGTGATAAATATTTTTGGTAGCATTATTTGCTCATTTAAATAACAAATTCTTAGATGTCTTTAATGTTTCTGAAAAGAAAATAAGCATTAGTGCTAATTGGGTCCTTTTTCAAAAGAATAAAGAATGACTTAAGGGTTTTTCTTTTTTAATTTTTAAATTCATTTAAAAATGTTTTTAGGGGCTGGGGTTGTGGCTCAGTTAGTAGAGCACTTGTCTGGCATGTGTGAGGCACTGAGTTCAATCCTCACCACCACATAAAAATACATAAATAAAGGTATTGTATCCATTTGCAAGTAAAAAATATTTTTGAAAAAAATTTTAATTGTTATTAACGTACATAATAGTGGAATTCATTATTAAGAATTCATACATGCACTACAACTTAATTTGGTCAGTTTCATTTCCCACTTCCTCCTCCTTTTCTCCCTCTCCCTGATCTCCTCCTATTTTACTGGTCTGATATTCTTTCTACGTTCATCAACCTTGCTTCCCCCATTTTATCACCTTTTTTCTCTAACTTCTACATGTAAGAAAAATATATGACCCTTGACTTTTTGAGTCTAACTTATTTCACTTACTGCTTTCAGGTTTCATCCATTTTCCAGATGACACAACTTCATTCTTCTTTATGACTGAATACAACTACATTGTGCATATATACCACATTTTCTTTATTCATTCATAAAACATATATCACTATAGCGTGATGACTTTAGGTTAAATACCAAGGAATGACATAGTGGGGTCATAATGTGGTTCCATTCCTAGTCTTTTGAGGAACCTCCATACTGATCTCCATAGTGATTGAACTAATTCATAATCCTACCAACAGTGTATAAGTGTTTTTCCCCCCTATCCTTGCCAGCATTTATTTTTATTTGTATGCTTGATGACTGCCAAGAAATAGTTTGTTTCTTGAATTACAGTGTTCCCTCTGTATGAAGAAAACTCATTATCCTTACTTTATTTCCTAGTCTAGATAAATCCTACTTCTTCCATAAAACTTTCTCTGACCTTTCATGTCTGACTTATGTGTCTTTCTTATGTTTCTAAACTATACCCTGTACTTATACCTAATTGTTTTATAACACTGTTATTGTTATGTATTTATTACCTATTACTTTGGGACCATCGCTATTTTTTTAATAGAACACAAGAACTGTGACCCTATTAGCATGAAAGTCTTTTGATCCTACTTTATTTTCTTTTATTGGGACTGATACTTCTCTTATCCATTACTGGTAAACTTGACATTTAGGTTCTTTAAGATTTGTCTTATCTTTCCCCAATTGGAAAGAGGTTTGCAATGTTACTAAGACTGGTTCTTTATATAGTGCTACAGTGGACTACATTTAATAATTTGTAGAAGTTTCTTCTTAACATATCTTAAATTATTTTCCTTTGCTTACCATTATAAGTCATAAACTGATCTGTGTCCATAGAGACAGATTATTGAGATGAATAGCTAAGCAGTCTAAAAGTACAACAAATAAAAACATGTTTCTCAGAACTGTGTAGAATCAGTCATATAAAAAAGTTCAGTTGTGGGGCTGGAATTCTAGCTCAGTGGTAGAACACTTGCTTCGCATGTGTGAGGCACTGGGTTCGATCCTCAGCACCACATAAAAATAAATAAAGATATTGTGTCCATCTACAACTAAAAAAAAAAATGTTTAAAAAAAAAAGTTCAGTTGTAAGTTAACTTCATAACTATACTTGTAAAACAGTTTACTGATTCCTCCAGAAGTTACCATTTTTGATCAATGCACAGATCAAAGATAATTTGTTCAAAGATACTTTATTTTTAAAAAGTAAGGTGTGATTATGAAATGTCATTGATAAGCATATGGAAAGTACCTTTTTAAGCAGTTCCAGGAATCTGAAGAGAGATGACAGTTCAGTTCGCAATAAATTTTTTCTCTGTCATTGTGTGATCAGTTCAGTATTAAAATCAAGCTCTGTCAAGAGGAACCTAATAAGTTTCATTATAGACTCTTGCTCTAATGTCAAGGAGTTTTGAATCTCTTTTGTTATGGTGACTGGTTATGAAATCAGTCACTTGACAGACCCTGAAGTGAGACTGCTGGAAATACGTCATGTCTGCCTTCATGGTGACAGCTGGCTACAAAACAAACCCCACCAGAGCCATTCTGCAATTGACAAGGGACTTCAAAGGCCAACAGGGCTGCCACTTCAAAGAGAATTCTGCCATCCCTGGCTTGTTGAAAGAAGTTGTTAAATGGCCATAGCACTGCCATAGCAGAAATCTCCATGTTTAGACTTCTTTTGATCTGAGAAAGATGTATGAAATGGCCTTCAGTTAGAGGAATGATAATAGTCTGTATTAATGGCAACCAAATATTATCCTCCATTTCAATTCATTTATTAATTGAAATAACCCAAATGTGTTCAAACAACAAGTCTGCAACTCAGTGTCTTAGAGAATGAATGTTCAAAAGAAGAATTGAAACTAATACCATTGTTGTAGCCACCTTCAAAAACGTAGAATAAGATGACGAATAAAATGAAACTATTTTCAAAACGTCCTTTCCATTTTTCGTTGAAATTTTTAGCTCCTTCAGAATATCAGATCTTGAATGTTGATAGTAAGAATGGTACACAACTTTTATCTGGAATTTCAAGACCAGTTTGCATAGTTGCAACAAATATTTCTCCAGTTTGGATCTGTCTGAAAATTGAAACTATCTCCTACTGTAATTATGGGTTTTTGCTTGAGGTTCTGGTGATTGAACCAAAGGCTTCACAGATGCTAGGCAAACTCTATATCATTGAGCTACATCCCTAGCCCCTCCTTGTAGAATATTTAAAATCATATTCATCCAGTTATGCTGGAGACAGTTTTGAAGGAATTAGCCTTGTTTTTATATTAAACAACAAAAATTATCCCAGAGTTTTAATGCAACTGTTTTTTTTTTGTTTGTTTGTTTTGTTTTTAAGTTTTTATAGTACTAAGGATTGAACACAGGGCACATGGAAGGCAAGTGTGCTACTGCTGAGTCACGTCCCCAGCCTTTTTTTTTTCCTTAAGCTTTATTCTGAGTGTGGGTCTCACTAAGTTGCCCAGCCTGGCCTTGAACTTGAGATTTTTCTGCCTTAGCCTCCCTAGTAGCAGGAATACAGGCATGTGCCACAGTGCGCAGCTTAATAAAACTCTTCAGAAAAAAGATGAAAATAATAACAAGCATCTTGAAGATTAACAAGGGAAAAGGCAGCGACTTGAATATTATTTTAAGAATGCTGATAGCCCTAAATGATATCCTTGTGATGGAGTCATATTTAGTAAACTTGCAAAAGAAAATAGAAAATGTAACAATAATATGGAAGTAAAAATATGGACATTTAATATGTGATGGGAATTGGGAGTGTGGATCGATTGGAACCTAAAACCCCGACAAATCAGTGGCATGACCTTTACTTAGTTATGAGTATTTTTCTCTCATGAGTATTTTTTCTCTCACCCTGTGTATTCCAGGAGGATAAAGCATAGAGAATCTTTAGATTCTTTCACTGAAATCTTCTACTTTCTTATTTCTCTTAAAATTTTTCTTAACATAAAATGTAAAACTTGAGTTGGCAGTAGCTTCCTCAAAAATTTTACCAGCTGGGGTCAGTAGACAGCTACCAAAGAAACTCTGAGGCAGAAATGAAGCCCCCAGGAGTTGGAATATCCCAAAAACAAAACAAAACAAAACAAAACCCTCTAGAAACATGAGTGATTTGTAACAATTATTCTAAAAATCATGCATTTGGCTTTTGTCTTTTTTATTATAATTTCTTCCTTTTGAAAAATGTTTGAGAAGTAATAAATGACTATATTTTCATGGAAACTCAGGGATTATCTGTGACTCTAAATTTAGGCTTCAGTTTTCATTTTTATTCAACAAAAGGGCATAATCTCTGCTTTCAACTGCTAGGACCAAGTGAAAAACCTATGTGCAGTGGAAATAACATAAAACAGGCACACTCCAAAATTGAACCTCAGAGATGAGCATGAGGAGACTATTGAACTGTTTTTTGCAGTAAATGGGTTTTTATACTTGCATCTAAACTGTTTGACATCTACTACACAAGGAAGCACTTTTGGAATTTATATGTAGATCTATAACAGATGATATATACCTTGCTTGTAATGAGTTCTCGGGGTGTTTGGCCCTTGTTCTCTTATCTCCTACAGAGAGGTTTGATAAACCCAGTTACTGATGATAGGGGTAGTCATCCAAGATATGGCTGGAGGTGAAGCCACAAGAGCCAGATGGCCTCCCACTGCTTTTTATGTGCAGTTTATGTTCTCCATGGCTGCATCTTCCTGGATGTTTTCAATGAAAGACATTTTCCTAGTAAAATGTGCACAGTAGGATTTATCCTACTCAACAGTTTTTGTGAGTGGTATATCCTAAGCTCTATTTGGGCACTTAGTTGTATCTTTTTCTTATCTCTCTCCTTTTTAGTAAACAAAAATGCATTAAGGGTTAATGTAAAGTGCATTGGATCAGTAGCCCAATGGTGTGGATTCCATTTTTTGTTCTGTTTATTAGCTGTGTTTTGGGGTAATTTTCCATCCTCTTGCCAAGCTTCCATAGTTTAACCGAGATGGAAGAAATTATCACCCCCATGAGCATCCATTCACTACCTCATATTGAGATGAATTTGCTATTGTAGAAGACTGTAAAGAATGCATACAAATGTTGAGGCTTATTATTATGACCATAATAATCCTGCGTGTATGTGCATGTGTGTGTGTCTTTACACATGTCATACACACACTCACGTGATGCTTATGGGTTCCCTTTTGATGTCCTTGGGTTGCTACACATTAAGTCATTCTTTCAGCTTTTCTCCTTTGGCTAACAGTAAGCTTTTAATAAGGTCAAACAACTTTCATTCCATTTGCTAGCATTTTGTTTCTAACTGTTGTTCACAGGTTATATTGAAATAAATAATTTTCTTCACAAAATGTATCTTTTATTAATGAAATATCAAGTTTGTTTACTTCTAGATAGTAGATTGATTTTTTTCAGCATTGTAAATGAGAAGGATTAAAATGCCAGTTAAGCCAGGCATGGTGGCGCATGCCTGTAATCCCAGCACTTTGGGAGGCTGAGACAGGAGAATCGGAAGTTCAAAGCCAGCCTCACATGGTGAGGCACTAAGCAACTTGTGAGACCCTGTCTCTAAATAAAACACAAAATAGGGCTGAGGATGTGGTTCAGTGGTCAAGTACCCCTGAGTCCAGTCCTCGGTACCTAAATAAATAAATACCAGTTACCTTTTGTTTTTATTGTTGAAAACTTAAGGAAATAATATAAAACTGTTTTATTCAAATCATTTCAGTTGATCTTTAAAGAATGGATCTTTAGGTTCCACTCTGTATTGTTGATTTTGCTAGTGAAGGAATTGCTATTTTTGATAATATAATGCAAATAGGACTTTTTCCATTTAAAATGTCCAGTTCATTTTATCTAAGAGAGAAATTTCTTTCTAAAATTTGGATGTTTTTATAGACATTTAAAACTTATTTTGTTGTCATAACTTCTAGCAAAGCAGGCAAAACATTTTTTTCCCCAGAAGAGAACTTACCAGAACTTGGAGGGAAGTTATCATTCTTCCTCTATTTGTATTCCCTTTCCTGAATTACTTTGTCACAAATCCTAATGAACTATAAAGAGCTCTCAAGACTCAGATGCAGAATAAAGTATAAAATGATGGTTGCCACATCTTCTTTGCTACTGCTACTGGAGAACAAAAGCATGATCTGTTACTTAGATTATTTCTTCTTTCTTACAGTAGTACAGAAGGACCATAGAGCTTATATGGACTAGGAAATTATTAATTTTTTATTTTTACTTGATTCTGGTGCAATCTGTGTTGCTAAAATAAGCAAATTATAGGAGAGGTTTAATCAAATAATAGTCTACTGAAACAAGAATTTGTTTTCAGTACATTAATTTAGATTTCTTTAATTTTTAGTTTTGATGTTTTGATGTCTCCAAAAGTCACCTAGATAGAATTGGCAGTGATGAAACACTGGCATTTCTTAAAGCCTTTTTCCAACCTCAGTGACTCAAGATGATGAGAGTCATAGCATCAGAGTGATAATTGCTTTGAAAATATACACCCACATTTTACTGATGTCTGATTTTTCAAGCTCTACTTAGAATGATGAGTACTTATTATAGGATTTATCTACCTAAGCCCTCTGACTTGACTGAAAAAAAGAAAAGGAAAATTGAGATGGCTTGAAAAGGAAGCATTTCTTCCACCCCAATGTTTCCACTGTCTTTTTAAAAATTTCTTCAGTTGCAGAAGATTTGTTTCCACAACATAATATTACTGGGAACATTAAAGCAGTGCCAGTAAAAGAGTACAGCCAATTGATGTGAATTTACCTTCTCTGCAATCAGTCTCAATCATGGATACTTACAGTGCGCATGCTTTCATAGAAAAATATCCAGCATTGTTAAGTGTCCTGTGTGAACCATATTTTGAGAGACAGTAAAAATATGTAAATTCTCTACTCAAGAAGCCCATCAATTATTTAAAGTGTCATTTACTGATTTTTATTCATTCTTACAGATCTTTGGGAGTGTTGACTTAATGGAAAAATGCAAAAATGTGTTTAGAAATCAAGAAACCTACTAAGACCCAAATTTGAATTGTAGAAAAATGGTGTGTTCTTCATTTCTGTATCTGTGACTCCTGCCTACACTTGAGTCCTTCATAAGATCAGTAATAAAAGATAAAGTACTTTAAGCCTAATATAATGCAGAATGCAGTGATACCTATTATCATTGATTACATCAGGAATAACTTAGAAATTATTGTTTTGAAAGAGAAGACTAGAAATTATAATCAGCATTGTTATGTTAAATGGATAGTATAACAAAAAATAAAATTTATCAGTTCTTTGGTGGCATATAACTTATTTTGATGTTATGATCCATTGAAACCAATGTCTCCCATCTTCAAAGGAATTAGAGGAACTACTTTCACTGTGCCTCTCATCCTGGATTTTATCAGACATTGTTTAAGTTAACCCTGAATTATCTATGCTCCACTGCACTGTCATCCCTCTATTGTTCTGTATTTTCTTGCCCTAACCTAATCCTCCAGTTCCTCTGATCCCTCTGATATTTCCCTTCTGAGTCATCAGAATTCACAAGTTTATTTTGTCTTCATTCATTCATTTATTCATTCAGCAAATATTCACTGAGTTTCTACTCCATACCAGACCTTGACGGTGTTCTTTCTTAAACCATCTTTTTCTGAAATGTAATCTTATGTGTTCTCTGGCTACTACCAATAACCCTTTCTGGTGATGAATAAATAGTTATACTTAACCTTAGTGGCTAGATATAGACTCTCATCCCATTATACCTTCAAATCATTGTTCTATCACATTCTTATAAGAATCCTTGCTTCTTCAAGGCTTATACCATTCAGCTATAGTATTGAAGCTTTTCTTTTGTGGGGGGATTAAATTCAGAGGCACTTTACCACTGAGCTATACTTGCTGCCCTTTTTGGGGAGAGGGTACTGGAGATTAAACCAGGGGGTCTACCACTGAACAACAACCCCAGACACATGCCCCCTTTTCTTTTGTATTTTGAGACAGGGTCTCCCTTACTCATTTATTTGCCCATGTTGGCCTCGTACATGTGATCCTCCAGCTTCAGCCTTTGGAGTAGCTGGGATTACAGATGTATGCCATGGCTTCGGCTGTGCTGAAGGTTTTCATTGAAGACTTACAGTCTCAGTGATTTCATGAGTGAGAAATACCCACGTGGATAACCATTTGTGACCTTGTCTTCTAAGTTTCTTGGCCAATAGTCTGTTTCCAGTGTCTTTCTTCATTTCGTCTCAATCATCACAGACCTTGTTTTAATCTAGTCTACTTCCCTATTCATTGTTAAAGCATTCTTTCTAATCATAGTTTCCTGTTATTTTAGCTTTCTTGTGAAATATACCTGCTATACCACCTTTCTATATCATTTGAAGTTTTAGATCTTTGTCCCTTTTTGCTTTATCCTAATCCATTAGCCCTTTCCTCGTCTCTCTCTCTCTGTCATGCTTAGGTTCCTTCGTCCATTATTTTAGTAATTCTGATTTTAACATTCTAAATCTTCTTGCTCCTTTATTTAATTAGATGCCTTTGGTACTTTTTTGTTGCTTTGGCATAAACACCAAAATCCCTAATATGTCCTAAGATCCTTCTTCATCTCTTTCTTCCTTCTTCAGCCACATTTGCATCCTTATTCCCCTTGTCCTCAGGGCTTATGGTAGGTATGTGCTTTTTTTGGGTTGCGGGGGGAGCTTCTTTGGTAGATATGTGCTTTCTAACCTCAGGGCTGCTATACCTGTGGGACCCTAAGTGGAATGCCCTTTTCTTCCCCATCTGCTCTTTGGCTATCTTGGGGAAACATATTCACTTGTATAACATATTCACTGTTTATAATTATATATTCATAAATTTTATTCATTAGTGATTTTATCTGTAAGCATAAAGATAATAGAGAGTTTAAGCTTTAGAGTTGGAGGCACATATCTGTTTTGTCTTCTAGTATGCCATCAGGGCATAGCACATTGCGTCTGGCACATAATGTAAGTTAAATATTTGTGGGGAATAAGAGAAAAGGAAGAGAAAGAAAGGAGAGAAAGATGGAAGAGTAGGCATGGGAATACTCCCCAGTATGGAAAGCTTTTTCGGATTTTGTTGAACACTGATACATTGAAGGACAATAGCATGAAATGTGTATACTGTGGAGTCAGATTGCCTAAGTTGGAATCTTAGCTTTGCTGCCTCTGAGACACCTAATTATAATTATGAGACACCTAAAGGAGTTGGGTAAATGATGTTGATAGAATTTATGTGTGTAAGTAAATATATATATATTTATATGTACACATACACCCATTATATATATAAACATACACACATACATATATATGTTTACATATAAACTTTTCTCACTAATATTTCACACATGCTTCTTGGCCCAGAAGAATCTTGGTAACTTTTTTTTGATACTTGTAAAATGAGATGGGTCTTAATCTTGAATTTTGTTCAAGTGAAGAAAACTGGTGAACTCAGGTGAACAAATTGGCTTACATGATGACTGCTTAACCTTTAGATAAAATTTTGGGTTTTTTATTTTATTTAAAATTTTGGTTTTTTTATTTTAACCACTCCCTTTTTCTTCCATTTTCTTACTTTGAAGACTTAGACTCCTTACCCTCCCAAGAAACTATAACAAGATTTTCCATAAGCATCTTGGAAACTACAACAAGTACTTTGCTGTCTGTTGTGGAATAGAAGGCAGTGAGAAATGAAGTTGTGGGCTTTGCCAGCACCTGAAGCAACCTGTTGCTTTGCTTTCTTAAGGGAAATAGGTCTGTGGTGGAATCATAATTTGTTCCTTTCTTATTCTGAGTAAAAGTTTATTAGCTTGTGATTTAAGCAAACCATCTGGTCCTGCTGGCACTGCACAGTCAAGTCCTGAGCTTACTCCTTAATATGTTACTAGAGGCAGTTAAGTTACATACTTGAATCCCAGCTCTGGCCAGGGCTTTTTTCTGTGTCTTAAAACTCCTGCTATTAAAAATTGTACTCTGACCTGGAGCATATTTTAAAATTATAAAGAATTTCTTCATTCTTTAAGATTTATCTCCTTTTTCTTCTACTTAGTTTTCATTACCTTCATTTCTCAGTGATAATACTCAGTATACTATGCAAGGAGGGCTGTGGTAACATGTAATGGTGCTACCAGGGTATGCAGAACAAAAAATGAAGTAATTCAAATTGACTTTGAAACTGTTTCCTTGGCTAGGAACCCAAAGAGTGAATCAGGTTATTAATTAGAAATCCTGGTTTATGGTACCATTCTTTCCTTGAATACTAAATGTTTTAAAACTTGTTTGGATAGATGCATAATCTGAGGCAGAAATATCTTGCAGATTTGGCACTCAAATGGATAGGAAAACTGAAGCCATCTTTAAGAACAAGGTACTAACACAAAGCTCTGAGGTAAAAGTTTTAGATGAAAGGTAAAACGTATCTTTAAACATGGCCCACTAGGTGCCAGGAAAATAACTTCCATAGAAACAGTTGAAGATGCTTTATAAAATAAGCCCCCCTCCCCACCCAAAAAAGAAATCCTCAAGCCAAGAGAAGAAAAGTAAGGAATTCAAAGATAAATACTTCATAAGCTGTTGAACATTGAGTTTTGTATTTTGGCAGGATAAAGAAAAGATCCTGGGCTGGGGCATGGCTCAGTAGCAGAGCGCTTGCCTAGCATGTGTGAGGCACTGGGATTGATCCTCAGCACCACATAACAAATAAAATAAAGGCATTCTGCCCATCTACAACTACAAAAAAGATTTGAAAAAAAGGAACCAGGGAAGCTGAAGGTGTAAAGGTTAATGGGAAACCAATCTCCCATTTTAAAAGAAAAAAAATTTATGAAGTTCAAAATTGGCTCCTTATGAAAACACTAAAAAAAACCAAAAATTGACTGGTCTTCAGTAAAACTAAAAAATGAAACACATAGAATGGATAATATTTAGAATGATTACAGATTCATAACTACTACTCCTAGTATGGGGGGTTAAAAAGATGCCAGAATATCTTCACCAGTAAATTTGAAAATTTAGATTAAATGACCAAATGCCAAGAAAAATGGAACTTAGTAAAGCCAGCTAAATGTGAAAAAGAAAATTTTGAAAAGAATGAGTCAGTATAAAAATTTTCAAATCCAGAGATTTATATTGATGAGTTTTAGTTAACTTATAGTAAGCAAATAATTTTATTCTTACAGAAGCAAGTCTAAAAAATAAAAAAGGGGTGGCTCTGCTCTACTTTGCTCATACTAGGATACAACTAGGGAGCCACAGCTACTTTGTTATTCTCTTAGCAGTGGTAGAAATGCAATCCAGTTACAAAGACTATAAGCCTTAGCTTGTGTCAGATAAGCTAACATCCCATTTCCCAAAAGAAGCCACATAGCCTAACCAAAATCAATGTCCTTTGCCTACCATGAGGCCATGGCAAGAATGTGGATAGACAATCTTTAGAGGAATGAATAATTGAGACCACTAATTTAATCTACCAGTGAAACTCAATAGGAAACATGTGATGTGGGGTATAAGGAAAGTTTTTTTTGTTGGTGGTAGTGGTTTTTTTTGGTACTGGGGATTGAACTGAGGGGTGCTTAACCACTGAGCCACATCCCCAGAGCTGTTTTGTGTTTTCTTTAGAGACAGGGTCTCACTGAGTTGCTTAGCGCCCCGCCATTGCTAAAGCTGGCTTTGAACTCACGATTCTCCTGCCTCGGCCTCCCAAAGTGCTGGGATTACAGGCCTGCGCCATCCTGCCCAGCAAGGAAAGATTTTTAAAAACAGGTTATATTAGTCACAAATCCTAAAACAAATGCTTGATTTATTCAATTATTTTTATATATTCAAGATCATTGAAAAATACCATAATAAAAGGAAAGCATAAGCCCTGAACTGGGAGATTTGCTACACATATAATTAATGAAAGGTTGCTGTCTAGAATATATCTTCATTTATATGCTTATGACTATCATGCCTACAAGAATAACAAAAACAAGCCAATGGTGGTGTCAGATTGTGGGAGACAGATTTGATTGGGAATTTACAAAAGCAGCAGTAGGGCAAATGGTCTGAAACAAAGGATTGTTTGACCTCACTGTTTATTATTGAGATGACATAAGAATTTGGTGAAAGACTGTGAAACTTCATATGTAATGGCTACCTGTCCCATTTTTAGCATTAACATTGGTGAGTAGTTCAGATAGTGATTTCTTCATTATATGAACTCATATGATTTAATATGAACTACACAGCCTTACCTATGAAGTAATGCTGTCAAAGACAAAAAAAAAAAAAAATTCCAAACCCAAATCTGTTTGTCTTTAGATCTTTGAGTTTACAGAAAACAAGAGAATAGGAGGAACAAATTAAATGGCACCCCCCCCCCCAAAAAAACCAGTCAACTGAATCCAGAATATTGTGCATTGTATAGGACAAGTGACCCAGCTTTGTCAAAGAGTTAATAGTATGGGAAGATTAAAATATGAAGGACTAGGGCATTTGTCCAAGCACAATTTGTTCAAAAGAATATTCTTTCCTCATTCAGTTGCCTTGATAGCCTTGTCAAAAATCAGTTGACCCTGAAAGATAGGTGTTTTTTTTTTTCCCTGCACTGTGAGTTCTTTTTCATTGATCTCCTGCTTCATTAAAGCAATATCAGCCCTGCAGCTTTTTAGTAAGTTTTGAAGTTAAGAAGTATGACTCCTGCAACATTTGGGTTTTTTCCAAGATGATTTTGTCTGTTTCTGAATTTCTTTTATTTCCATGTGAACTTGAGGATCATCTTGCCAATTTCTGCAAACAAACAAACAACAGCTAAGGTTTTTATAAGGAATTATTTTGAACCTGTAGATCAATTTGCAGGGTATTACCATCTTAAGGAAATTAAGCCTTTCTATCCAGGAACTTGAATGTCTTTCCATTTATAGGTCATCTTTAATTTCTTTCAAGAATGTTTTGTAACTTTTTGTATACATGTTTTGCATTTCTTTTGTTAAATTTATACCTACACAGTTCATTATGCCATTATAAACAGAATTTTTAAAAATTCATTTTCATTGTTCTGTATGGTCATGCATTGTCTGTTTTGTCTTGTATCCAGCAACCTTCCTGTACTAATTGATTTTAATTGATTTTTAGTAGATTCCTTAGGATTTTTCTCTATAAAATACCATGTCATCTTCAACTAGAGGAAGTTTAATGCCTTCCTTGCAGAATGGATAACTTTTATTCTTTTTGCAAGGCTTAATTTTTCTTTCTCTAGTATAACGTTAAATAGAAGTAGTGAGAGCAAATATCCTGGTTTTGTTCTTGGTCCTAATCTTAGAGGGAAAGCATTCAATCTTTCATCATAGATACCCTTTATCAATTAGGAAGTTTCTTCTATTTCTATTTTTAAAGTGTTTTTATCATAGAAGGGTGTTAGGAATTGGTAAATGCTTTCTCTATATTTATTCAAATAATAATGTGATTTTTGTACTGTATTTTAAAAAATATTTTTAAGTTGTTGATCTTTATTTTATTTATTTATTATTTATATGTGGTGCTGAGAATCAAACCCAGTGCCTCAAGCATGCTAGGCAAGCACTCTACCACTGAGCCACAACCCCAGTCCCTGTACTATATTCTTTTAATATGGTATTTTACATTGATTATATTTTTTTAATTTTTTAAAAATTTATTTAATCTAATTAGGTATATATGACTGCAAAATGCATTTCGATTCATTGTACACAAATGCAGCACAACATTTCATTTCTCTGGTTGTATACAATGTATTGTCGCACCATATGTGCAGACATACATGTACTTAGAGTAATGTCAGTCTCATTCCACCATCTTTTCTGTCCCCATGCCTCTTCCCTTCCCCACCCTCCCCTTTGCCCAAAGTTCATCCATTCTTCCCAAGCCCCACCCCACCCCGCCCCTATGGATCAGCATCTGCTTATCAGAGAGAACATTGGACCTTTGGTTTTTTGGAATTAGCTTACTTCGCTTAGCATGATATCCTCCAACTCTATCCATTTACCTGCAAATGCCATAATTTTATTCTCTTTTATTGCTGAGTAATATTCCATTGTGTATATATACCACAGTTTCTTTATCCATTTAAGGGGAGACAGCCTGTGTTTCCTTGAGGGGCTCTTCTTCCTGCCAAGGCAGATGTGAGCTAGCTGAGAAATTAAGTCTAAAATAATTAGTAAAGAACAAAAGACAAAGTCAGAAAGATAATTTCAGTAGTTAGAGCCCCAATAGGTCCAATCCACATGGGAGCTAGAGCTAGACAACAAGAAAATGACTCTCGTGGTTTATTTAAGGGTATACATCAAAGGCAGGGATAAGGTTTCAAGGGTGGAGTCTTGCATCATGTTGTCTTGCAGTCAGTAGGCTGATTGGCATCTTAGCAGGTCACACCCATCTCAGAGGAGCTGTGAGGCTACAGGAGGTCAGCCCATCTCCAGTGCTTTGTGGGATCTTTGGCAGAGCTGAAGGGGAAGTTCACCCGCATCAGGTGGTCTATCCCTGTGGGGGTACCACCGGAGTTCCCAGTGCCAGACCTATCCCCTCACTGGCTGCGATGCCAATAGTCTACATACAGCTCATGAATGACTCTCTATTCATCTATTTGAAGGGCATCTAGGTTGCTTCCACAGTTTAGCAATTGTGAGTTGAGCTGGTATAAACACTGAAGTGGCTGCATTACTGTATTATGCTGTTTTTAAGTCTTTAGGATATAGACCAAGGAGTAGGATAGCTGGGTCAAATGGTGGTTCCATTCCAGGTTTTCTAAGGAATCTCCATACTGCTTTCCAGATTGGTTGCACAAATTTGTAGTCCCACCAGCAATGTATGAGTGTGCCTTTTCTGCCACATCCTCGCCAACACTTACTGTTGTTTGTATTCTTGATAACTGCCATTCTGACTAGAGTGAGATGAAATCTTAGATGTGCATTTCCCTAATTACTAGAAATACAGGACATTTTTTCATATATTTGTCAATCAGTTATATATCTCCTTCTGAGAAGTGTGTTCAGCTCCTTAGCCCACTTATTGATTGGGTTGTTTGTTTTCTTAGTATTGAATTTTTTGAGTTCTTTATATATCCTGGATGCTCCATCTGAGGTGTATGTGGCAAAAATTTGCTCCCAAAATGTAGGCTCTTTCTTCACTCATTGATTGTTTCTTTTGCTGAGAAAAAGCTTTTTGGTTTAAATCCATCCCATTTATTGATTCTTGATTTTATTTCTGGCACTTTAGGAGTCTTGTTAAGGAAGTTGGGGCCTATTCTAACATGATGAAGATTTGCATATGGATTTCTAGTTTTCACAGCACCATTTGTTGAAGAGGCTATCTTTTCAACAAATGGTTTTTATTTTGTCATCAAATCTGAAGCTTATTTTGCTGGATATAAGATTCTTGGTTGGCACCCATTTTCTTTCAGAGCTTGGTATATGTTGTTGCAGGATCTCCTGGCTTTGAGCGTCTTGGTTGAAAAATTTGCTGTGGTCCAAATCGATCTCTCCTTATATGTAATCTGATTCCTCTCTTGCAGCCTTTAAAATTCTCTTGTTATTCCGTGTGTTAGGCATTTTCATTATAATGTGTCTTGGTGTCAATTTGTTGTAATTTTGTACATTTGGTGTCCTGTAGGCCTCTTATATTTGATTTACCAATTCATTCTTTATGTTTGGTGAATTTTCTGATATTTCATTGAAGAGATTGTACATTCCTTTGGTTTGAATTTCTTTGCCTTCCTGTATCCTGAGAAATCTTAGGTTTTTCCTTTGATGTTAGCCTATAATTCTTGGATATTCAGTTCATGGTTTCTTACCATCTTGACTATATGATAAACTTTATTTTCAGGAATATATATTTTGTCTTCATTGTTTGAGATTCTGTCCAAGTGGTTTATTCTGTTGGTGATGCTTTCCATTGAGTTTATTTTTTTTTCTTTTTTTTTTTTTATTATTAGTACTTTTTATTTATTTATTTATTTTTATTTAGGCTTACATGTTAACAGTGTAAATGATTCATTATACATAGATAGAGGATAACATATCAATTCTCTAGTTGTAAGTTGTATAGAATCACAACATATATGCAGTCATACATAAAGTTAGGGCTATGATGTCCATCATATTCCATCACCCTTGCTGTCCCTATGCCCCCTCCCCCCTTACATCCCTGTGAACACAGATCCACATTGTTCCCATGTCCTTCCCCACATTATGGATCAGCATCCACTTATCAACGAGTACATTCGGCATTTGCTTTTCTGAGATTGGCTTACTTCACTTAGCATGATATTCTCCAACTCCATCCATTTATCTGCAAATGCCATAATTTTATTCTCTCTTATTGCTGAGTAATATTCCATTGTGTATACAGTTTCTTTATCCAGTCATCTATCGAAGGGCATCTAGGTTGGTTCCACAGATTAGCTATTGTGAATTGAGCTGCTATGAACATTGAAGTGGCTGCGTCATTGTAGTATGCTGTTTTTAAGTCTTTTGGGTATAGACCTAGAAGTGGGATAGCAGGCTCAAATGGTGGTTCTATTCCAAGTTTTCTAAGGAATCTCCATACTGCTTTCCAGATTGGTTGTACCAATTTGCAGTTCCACCAGCAATGTAAGAGTGTGCCTTTTTCCCCACAACCTCGCCAACACTTATTGTTGTTTGTATTCTTGATAATTGTCATTCTGACTGGCGTGAGATTGGAATCTTAGGGTAGTTTTGATTTGCATTTCTCTGATTGCTAAAGATGTTGAACATTTTTTCATATGTCTGTTGATGGATTGTATATATTCATCTGTGAATTTTGTGTTCAGCTCTTTGGCCCATTTATTGATTGGGTTGTTAGTTTTTTTGGTGTTAAGTTTTTTGAGTTCTTTATATATC
>PVHX01011324.1:21391-65003 GCA_004024805.1 Geosciurus inauris | reverse complement strand
GTATCATGGAGGCACCACATTCACTGCAATGATACAATGACACATTTGCATAAACACATGCTACCAAACCCCATTTACCCTATCCCTTTCCTTTCTAATTACTGTCATTTATCTCTTGCTAAGACATTTGCTGATTTACTTACCCTTCATTGTCTATCACTACCTTCCCAGCTATTTCCTACAGTGCAAAATGAAAGCTCTTTAAAAGTAAGGATCTTTCTAATATTCACTAACCTGTCCCAAACCTATAAATACATGTAACATGTTCAATAAGTCCATGAGCAAAGTTTTCCTAAAATTTGCAACCCACAGGTTTTAGGTATAATTCCAAAGTTCTATATCTAATTAGTAGAAGAGCTAACTAAAACTTGAACCCGGACATTCTGAATACTCAATGACCTTTCTACAAGGTCTTTCCAGACAAGAAAATCCCTTCTCAAACTCTTGAAACACCAATATTATTTTTAATTCTTTTATGACTTACTAAAATGCATTATTTTAATTAAGTAATTGGCTATCATCACAGATAAACATTTTTTGCACCTTTTGGAGGAACTAACTGAACTGATGATGTATTTTGTGCCTGCAAGACTTCTATTTCGTGGCTTAGAATCATTGCTTTCTTGGACCACTTTACTTTTTCTTTACTACCATTAGCAACACTAGCAGATGATTTTCTTTTATAGCCCATTTTATACACACACACAAAAAAATAACAACAAAGTTTTTATCACTTCAGGAGAGCCAGTGTGCATGATAATGAGTAGAAAACAACATAGTCAAGTTTAAATTCAGAGGATGTGGCTGGACCCCTCCCTGCCTGTTAGTCATTCCAGCACATCAGTCTGCAAAGCTTGCAACTAAATTCATTCCTCAGCAAAATTGCAAATTGCTATATGTTAAGTTGCTTTAAAATAGTCAAAACTACAAATGTTTAAGCCTCAAATTGCAATAATCTATTGTAATTGGACTCAATCATTACTACAGACAGCATGAAGTAGAAGGGTAGGACACGGATGAAGAAGAAATATTTACGGAAATCAAAATACCTATAATCTCAGTATTTAGAGTGAGAATTTTTCTGCAATGGGCAGCTCTCTACTCTTCCAGGTGGTGGCAGTAGGAAGGTGGCAAAAACAATGAAAACCATCAACATTGAAAATTTTGAACTTTACAACTAAGACCCTTGTAAACATAAAATGTGTCAAAATTTACATAACTCATTAATAAGGGAACCAGCAGGATGATAAAGGTGGCTCAGAGAGCACTTGGAAAACGAGGGTTGTAGAAACTGAAGAAAGAATGTTGGAATAAGATTACTAGGTTAGACACACAATACAGTGCCATAAAGCCATAGGCCTTGGAGTTATATTTTCTATCAGACATAAATCATTTGCATCTCCACCAGACAAAACTCTATTTGTAAACATGTAACTTCACAGACTCTGGCTCCTAAACAAAAAGACATTCCTCAAATGAATTGGTCGGCTAGGCAATGTTGCAGTTTGACAGAAAGAACACATAGCCTTCCTTTGCCAGATTTCCAATTATTAGTTGCTATTCTTTTAACAGAACTAAAGTAGGAGAACCTTCTATTTGAAAGTTGTCTTTAGATAAATATTCTATTCCATTACATTGGAAATATGTCTTGTCTTTTTTGAAAGAGAACTCTCTCCTGATTCTAAAGAGTCCCTCATACCATATAGCAATACCCTCATATCATAGCAATGGAATATTTTGCTTGGATAACATTTCTTCTATGAAACGAGAACATCATTTATTAATTAATGATTGAATGCATCTCATATTTCAATCTGATTTATAAATTTTCTTAATTCAAAGCATGTGTCAACTGCATCTTAGTAAAGAAAAGCACCTTAGTGAGGAATCTTAGAGTAAAATCACGTTCCATAATCAATTTGCCGAAGGTCACATTGTGAGTCTGAAGCTGAGTTCATACAGTACATTCAAATTAAAACACAAAAAACATATGGACTTATGGCAGCTGCAGAAATTCCAACTTCTTATGGCTGGTCTAAGGACAGCCATGATCTCATAAGCCTCAAGTAATGCTCATTGACAGGAACAGAGTCTGCAGAGCAAGGAACTCAGGTTTAAGAATGATAAGGGACTGTACTACATAGGGGAGAGAAAGCAATATCTTTCCTCACTCATCATAAGATTCATGGCTGACACTCCTGTAATAAAAGACAGATTAACAAGAGAAAAGCATAACTAATGCTTTTATCAAGCTTTAGAAGTGACACCAGAGACCTCAGAAATGAAGACAAAGACCCAGGGAAAGCTGTGCATTTTTATGGTTAGGTTTAATGAAGAGCAGAGAGTCATGCAGAAGAATGATGAGACAGAAAGGGGTATATAGCTGATGCTATGACACACACCTGTAATTCCTGCCTCATACTGGGCAGGCTGAGGTAAGAGGATTGCAAGTTCAAAGACAACCTCAGCAACTTAGCAAAGCCCTAAGTAACTTAGTGAGACCCTATCTCAAAATCAAAAATAAAAAGAGCTGAGGGTGTGGCTCAATGATTAAGCACTCCTGGGTTCCATCCCTGTTGCCAAAAGCTGAAGGAGGAAGAAGAAGAGGAAGAGGAGGAGGAGGACGACAACGACGGCTAGGAGGAGAGGAGGATGAGGAGAGGAGGGGTGGGGACGGAAGAAAGAGGCATGACCTACTGGTAACAAGCTGGGGGAACTTGTCTTCTGTTCAAAGTCATCTTTACCTCTCTGTGTCTTCATTCCTTTTAGGATAGAACACCTGTCATATAAGAGTCACATATAGGAAAATGTAGGGAGCGGGTCAGAGAATAGCTTTCTTGTTTCTCTGGATTTTTCAGTTTCCATCACTTGAAATATTCAGGATGCCAAGATGCTATTTTTTGGGGCAATGTGTTTTGAGCTTGAACAACAATTTTCTCCAATAAAAATCACAGTGAAAGAAATAGGTTTATTCATCTACAGTAAAGAAGAAGAGAAAGAAGAGATTAAAAACTAGGTATGATGCTATTTAAATTGGTTAGATTGCAATTATTTAATCTTTTATAACTTATTTTCTTCTTTTCTGACTTTTTTCCTTCCAAGTTTATTTTTCCCAAAGAGCAATCTGCCTCCTTGAGAAAAAAAAAAAAAAACATTTTCTTTTAGAAAATAAGGCTGTATTGTTAAAATAATCCAGTTTTAGAAGAGATAGAGTACATTATGAAACAAAAAAAGGAACTTGACTACTGAATAACTTTTGACAGCAGATTAGAATGCATGTTATTTTTCATCTTTTTAATTCTTCTTATCTACAAATTGAATTTTGAATACGGGATGGGATGATAGTGTTGAGAGAGTTTTGTTACTTATTTTAAAGTTTTTATGTCAGTCACAGTTATTATGCTTGGGCAATAGTATTCTTTCATTTTGATTTTGTGGAATACTGATTCTTCTTCTTTCAAAGTACCTAAAATTATTCACTTAAAATTCTTAAAACTGGGGATCTGGCATTGGAAAATGAGGTTCAATAAGTGTTCAAAATTGATTGCTAATTTCCACCTTGATTCTACAATCCCTAAAGTGTTTCTGAATAATAGACTTTACATAATTTTAAATTAATTCAAATCTATATTAATTTAAAATATGTGTTCATGCCACATGGCACTTTTACATTGACAGAGACAGAGAAAAGCTATAAGAAAAAACAGAATAAATAGAATAAAATAGAATGTCAAAATTCTGAAAAGTTAAGGATAGCTATAATAGCAAAGATAAATTTTTTTCAGTTATATTTCAAGTTTTAACCCTGCACTATCTTGTAATTATCTTAAGGGCAGGCTTTATGATTATCTTTTAGGCTGGAATATTCAAATTACATTGTTTATCAAAATGGTCTATGTATCTTATTCAGAGTACTGAATTAAAAGCATTCTAAATGAAAATGATGATTTCTATTTAACTCTCTTCCAAGATTGTTAATAAGTACTCATCTTTTTAAATAAATGAGTACATTCAAATACTGGAAGGATTTTGATAAAATCTGGATAGCTTAAGCCATCCAAAACTATGTTTCTAATAGTTTTCTTGCCACTTTCAGATGATTTTATTTTCTCCTTCACTTCAACTAAATCTAAACTAAAAAGAAGTATTGGTCTGAAGCAAGTGAGTGACTAGAGTTAGGGTCTTGGTGGCACCAACCCTATTCTATTACATGACAAGTCAGAGTCCTGGCAGGGCAGGGGTCCTTCTGATGGAGAAACCATCCCTGGGAGGGCCACAGCCCTTTCATGACCAAGGGTTCTAAGGATGACTAGTTAGGTGAAAAAGAGATCTTAATTACCTCCTGACATCCCAAAGACTGAAAATAACTAGTCCCCGGAAAAATCTGTTACTAATAAACATTTAATCATATTTTTCCTCTAAGTTGGGGAGATTTCAGCATCTCCATTCCACCAGAATAAATGAAGTTTCTAATTGTTTTAAAAAATATGATAAAAGGACAATGATTCTGTTCATTATTTTTAGCCTCTGAATTCAATCAATATATAGGAGTATGCCTGGAGAAAGGAAGCTGAGATCGCCCATGATGCTGACATCAGAGATGCTTTTTATTACATGAGAGTCACAGATTCAAAAATGTCCTTTGACCATTGAATCATGCCTGTGTTCCAGGTGAGTGATTATTTCCTTTAGATTTACTTAAAAGTCACTAGAAATTTATATCTTCAATAATATGTTCCATTTGAAAAATAAAATCCCTTGCTGAAAATTGGACACAAAGTCACCGAAGCCACACACTTCAACCTACTCTAGTGAACTGATAGAGTAAGATAATTGTGCTATGCCTCTCATTCCTGGTACAACTTGAATTTCTACATTAGCTGGACATTCATACAGATTTAAATGTGAATATTGCTGGAAATTAGCTGTGAGTTTGTGCCCAGGGTTTGAAAAATGCAAGCTAAATGCTACCTCTGAAGGTTTTGTTTGTCCATCAGCTTCATAGGGAAGTGATACAATAGAAAGGGCAAATAAAAATGTCTTTTAGATAAAGAAAATAAGCCCTAAACTAGAAATGCCAAAGATAATCTAAGCCAAAGAAACATTCAAAAGCCAGCAGTGACTTCATCACCTTTCACTTATTGTCAATAGACACTGTATTTTTTCAAATGGAATTACATAAAAATATGTTTATATGATTCTAAAAGAATGAAATATCACTATCTCAAGAGTTAATGCAATTTCTCAAAGTACGCAGTGCCCTTAGGGATTTTAGATTAAAACATGACATGTGTATTATATCTAAGGAAATTTGAAAAAAAAGTTATGCTTCATAAAAAAAAATGAGCAAATATGCTGGAAACATGACATGCCCTAAAGTTACCATTTATAATGAAAACAAAATCTGGGAATAAAGACTGAAGAAAGAGAAGTAATTTCATTATCATGAAGATTGTCAATGGCAAAGTTAGAAATTGAATTTACTAACATATTCTATGCTATGTCAGTATGAAGTTCCAGAAGTCCCAGCTTTCCATACAGTATTCAGTCTCTTTGTTGATGTTTTTATTATATTTTTAATGAATAGAAATATTGTATATGTAAAAGAATTGAGAAATTAATGAATATAACCTACTATATCAATATTGGTAGTACATATTTAAGGTATAGATCACTTAAAACATGTTTAAATTATTCAAATTCTAGCTTTGAAAGAAAATGAACCTGCATTAAAAAAAATCTAATCAATAGAAAAGATGTGGAAGGGGGTAAGCAGTCAGCTATACATATCTCATTTTTTCAGCCTTAGCCTCAGCCTCCTGGTCTCTGTCTAGATCTGTGCCAATTTGTTCCCTGGGAAAGACTGGTGTGTTCCTTCTCACACTTCACAGGTAGCAAGACCAGCTTGAATCCACAGATTTTTTTTCTATTTTTAAGCAGCAAATTCCCTGTAACCAAGGCAACTTGCTTATAGGTTGATTCTGATATTGATGCTGGTTACTTGTTCTACAATAGTGTACTGACCAAGGTTATATTTACAACAATAATAACATCTTAAGAATCTTACAAAGACCTTTTCTAAATGAGAGATGCTTTGCAGTCTCCTAGTTGTTCTTTTTTTAAATTAAACTTTCTATTTTGGAATAATTTTAGATTTACAGTAAAATTGGAAAGATAATACAAGATGTTTCAGTCTACCCCTCACCCATCATTAATATCATATTACTATAGTACATTTTTCAAAGATTTAAAACCAACATTCATACATTACTATTAACTAATCTCTAGATTTATTAGAATTTTATCAGTATTTCTATGAATATCCTCCAATCTATGGTACCAGATTTCCTTCACTTGCCATGTCACTTTTCATGATCTTTATAATCTTGAGGAGTGCTGACCAGGCATACTGTAGATGTCTTCTGTGTTAGTCAGCTTTACATCATGATGACCAAAATACCTGACAAGAACTATTTAGAGGGGCAAAGATTTATTTTGGCTCTTAATTTCAGAGGATTCAGTCCATGGTCTGCCTGCTCCATTACTTTGACCTGAGGTGAGGCAGAATATCATGGGGGAAATGCATGGAAGAGGAAAGCTCTTTATCTCATGGCAGCCAGGAAACAGAGGGGGTTGGGAAGAGGCTGGGAAGAAGATAAACCTTTCTAAAGCATGCCCCCAGAGATCCTTTTCCTCCACTAGGTCCTACCTCCCAGTAGTCCATTCAGCTATCAATAGATTAATTCATCAAATGGATTAATTCAGTGATGAAGTCAGAACCCTCATGATTCAATTATTGCCTAAAACCCCATTTCTGAACCTTACTGCATTAGGACCATGCTTTCAACACAAGACTTTGGGGAACATTCTAGATCTAAACCAAAATATCTCCAATCTTGTTTTTCTCAGGATTAGGCTGAGATTATGAGTTTTTGGAAGCATATCACACATGAAGTGACCTCTCGTTTCACCTTATCAGAGGATATATTACAACCATCCTATCCATATAACCATCTACATCATAATCATCATATCCACATAATCATGATCATTTGGCTAAGGTTGTGTTTGGTAGGTTTTTCCACTATTAAATTACTATTTCTCTCTTTCTAGAGTCTATTATTCTAAACTAAATCATTAAATTCAGCCCACCCTCAAGGCAGAGAGAGTTCTACCTCCTGGTAAAGAAACTCATGTATTTACTAAGTGGAAGTCTTCTCTAAGGAAGAGTAGCCCCTTCTCCATTTACAAATATACCTACTTTTTTTCAGTCATTTAATCCTATCACTATATATCCATGCATGCTTATTTTATAATTTGGGCTATAATCCAATACTACATATTTATTTTATTATTCATATTGTTTCAGTTCCTTCAGATTGGTTGTGATGTTGCCTTGACATGACTCCATTCTTTCTTCTGTTTTTTTCTTCTAAGTTTGGGGACCTTTTGTCTTTACACTAGATCATTTATTCTTTTGAGGATTTCATCTAGTCCCTTGGCTTAAAATGATATCTGTATGCTGACAGCCACCAAATTTATAGCTCCAAGTCAGCCTTCTCCCTGAACTCTAAACTATGCTCTACTGCTTCCTCCTAATTGCCACTTAGATATTTCAAAAGCATTACATCCAACAAGCCAAATAAGAATTTCTGATCTTCCTCCCAATCCCACCCAAGTCTTCCCATTTCAACCGATGGTAATTCCATGTATCTCACTACTCATACCTTACATGCACCCACCCATCCATCCATCCATCAGAATCTCACCACCTCTTGTCAACGTCATTACTGTCACTCTGGTCTAGACCACCCTCATCTTTTCCTGGGTTACTGAAAGAGCCTTTGCACTGGACTCCTCGCTTCTATTCAAGCTGTTCTCTAGCACATTCTTGCATAGCTGCCAGAGTGATCTTCTTAAACCTAAGTTGGATCATGCTATTCTGAACCCAACTCTTTATTCATTGCCTATATTGCTCTTAGTAGCAAAGTTCTCAGATCTAACTCCTTAAAACAGACTACAGTATCTGGAATATCTGCTGCACTCCCTACTCCCTGATGCCACACACACACACACACACACACACACACACACACACACGACCCTTGGTGTCATTCTCTGAGTCCTTCTCTAAAATCCTGAGTCCTTCTTCAACATTCCTGAGTCCTTCTCCTAACAGTCTCGACCTCATTCACCCTGTGGTGGCCACACAGGGTTATGTGCTGTTTATCTTGCCAACCAGGCATGCTGCTGCCTTGGGTCCTTTACTCTGAACTGTTCTTTCCTCCCCAGAATGCCACACCTTTTTTCTGCATTCCTTCACCTCCTTCAGTACTTCACTCAAATGTTACTCTTAAATCATTTATGTACTTTGTATTGTTAACTTCTGTGATGTTTCTTTATCATAAATAAGTTACTGGGAATTTTCAATATCAATAAAGGAGCTATGCAAATTTTAAATTTCAACCTCCCTTCTCCATCACTGCCTACTCAGCACCATCTATTCCACTTCCCAGATTTAATCCTTTGTATATCACATTATAAAACCTCCTAATATGTTTTTGTTTTGCTTATTTACCTTTTTTTTTTTTTTGATAGTGTTAGGGATTGAACCCAGGGCTTCTTGCATATGAGGCAAACACTCTTAACAACTGAGCTATATCCCTAACCCACTTATTTATCTTTTTATCGTCTAGATTCCCCTAAAGAATATAAGCTCTTCGGAAAGCAAGATTTTTCTTTCTTGTTCATTACTTGTATTTTCAGTCACTGGAAAAATGCCTGCTCATTGTAGGAACTCAAAAATGCAGGTCAAATGAAATCAATTGTACTTTTTAAGATCTTAATTTAGTCATTTCAAGATTCTAGGCATTTCTCACTTTTCCCTGGAAACTGTGTCTTTGCTGTACTTGGCATATGCCATGAGTCATGAAAACAGGGGGCGAGGTACCAAGTACATAGTCATCAAAGACAACATTAATAAGGCAGCAGAAAAAAATAACAATAAATGTCTATGCACCCATCATGATTTCAAATTGACTAGTCCATGCACTCTGCAACCTCTTCATCCCTGCTAGGATCTCCGCTCCAATGGATGGATTGATCATCTCACCCTCAGTCCTGCTCCTGACACCTTTTTCAGAGATAATGCTCTGCCCCCCAGGCACAGGAAACTGCTTCTAAACCCATTTGCCTGTGCCTCTCACTGCAGGGTCACCATGCCAGCATCCTGCAAGCTGGTGCATTCACCAAGGAGCTGAGAGTCTCCTTGGGCTGCATCCTTGAAAAGGAGCCAGAGATCTTTTCCGTAGGATCCTCCAAACTTTCTGTGGGCCTGTGATCCAACTTGCCATCTTGAGGGAAGAGGAGCTGAGTGCATAATTAACTCTTGAAAATTCTTTCCTTCTCTTCAGTGCAGAAAATTTATTTACCTCTTCTCTGGGTTGAGGAGGTAGTATTCTCTCATGCCTATGGTTAATGGATAAACTTTACATTCAGAATTGACATTCAAATTTGATATTCAAAGTAGAGTATGGAACTGAGGAATGGACAAAATACTTTCTCTCTTAAAGTTTCTTGCAAACTTAAAGCAGTAGAGCTTTCAAGATGTGGTTCTACTGTGGATTTTTCAATGCATTTAGAAATGCCAATAACTTTTTTCTTCTCTCCTTACATTTCTGTATCTGGCCATGTTTGGAGCTGATGGATGTCTTGAAGGACGCTAGGTCAGTGAGGGAGCAGGATGCTTGGGAGGTAAAGCAAACCCAGGTAAATCAAAACCACCCTACTATTTCCCACATGTATTTTATTATCCAGGATATTCTGCCCTAATTTTTACAAAAATTCAGAAATGCAGACAACCTAACTAGTTTCTAAGCAAAGCAGCCAGAGGGTTTCTTATACCAAGCTCTGTCAGGAGATGAGCAAACCTAGCCAAGGCTGACTTGCCCAAGGCAATGACCACTAATACACGGCTTCCTTGTTCTATCAGGAAAAGATGTAGCAAGGAAAACGTGATCACCAATACCAAGTGCTATGGAGTACAGGTCTCCAAAGACAGGATGAACAGTCCAGGCATTCTAAAAAATATACATATACATTTATATATGATTTCCATTTCTATTATTTCTATTATTTCCATTTCTAATCTATCAAAAGATAGATAATAGAGTAGTTAAGCTTTATTATTATTTCATATGCCAATTGACCCTGGCACTCTGCCTCATTCTGCATTCAGACATCCCTATGCACATTAAATTCCTAATGTGTCTTGAAGGAAGGTGGGGACATCATGGAGTTGCAGTGGTTCCCCCATTTGTTCCTTTGCCTTCAGCATATTGTAACATATTGTAGTTAACCTGTGTCTGGTGGAGCAGCAAGTTCATCTAAAATTAAATTTGCTGATGTGGCTTTGCAATAAGGAAATCAGACCCTGTACATTAATGCAGTACCATGTATCAATCATCAGAGAAAGATAGCTCAAAATCTCAGGGAATGGATACATCCTGACACTTTACCAAACACTATAACAACTTTCAGAGTGTACTATATGATTATCTTGTTTTTATTAAAAAATCCTTAAATGTTTGGCAAGTGAGTTAAAGGAGTTGACATAAGGCAATTATATATTAAAGATGATACTAATCAAGCATGCAGAAGTAAATTCTAAAATGGCAGCACAGATATTTTGTCAGAGAGCTCTGACTTATTTACATACAGATAAAAACAAGGAAATCTAACTCAGAGGACCCCAAATTTTCTGTTTATACTGTTCTTGGTCACAGTGTTTTTTTTCATAACACTTCTAGACCATAAATAAATACATATATACACACCTACTTACATACGTACCCAAGAATTTCATTTACTGAATAGTTAGATCCAAAGAACTTACCAATTATCTCTTTCCTAAGAACTTACTAACCACTTGAAAAACAAAACACATAAATTTAAATAATGTTTATCTAATGTTTATCTAATTACTGATAGGATTATGCATCTGTTAGAGACTACACAGCTCCCCAAACCTTAGATTCTAGTTGGACACACCACCTTTATTTTGACATTTCATTTTCAGGAGGCAATTGCTATTTATCCCGCAACCACAAAAACCCAGAACTACAAAATAAATGTCATCAATGAAAATATGATAATGTTGCCGAAAACTGAAAACATGAGCTACATTGTGCCAATGGTTCCTGTCCTGTTCTGTGAATGTTGAATACCACTGTGTTTTCACTCGACAACTTAAAATGTCTCAGTAAACTCTATAAGTTTGCAATATCACCCCTGGAAAAATCTCTGAGTCCATGTCAAATGCAGTGAACGCACAAGATCAGCCTAGAGCATATTCTTCTATAAATTAAAGGGAAAAGATCTCCTCAAGACTACAAGGATTATATCAAAAAACTTTAGAACCAACTTAAAGAGATTCTTGGCTAACGATGGAAAATTTTCAGCAGCATAATAATAGCTTTCATGGACTGAAACATAGCAACATGCTTAAATTCCTGTGCTCATAAGGGTGTTTTAAGAATTGAATTGGTTATATTTTAGAGACACTAAGTCATTATTTTAAAACTAATAAAAGGAAATAATATAATATTTTTCCTACTTTTTCTATATGAGCTGCACCACTGAGTAGTCAAATCATAGGTATTGATGTTTCTCTGTATTTCAGCTAGCTAATAAGGAAAAATGTAATGATATAATTTTAGAATATTACCACTTTGCAACCTTTAATGACTTATGAAAACTAGACATTGATTATAAGTGGCTGCTTTAGAGGAGAGAGATAAAGAGAGAAATTTGAACAACTCTATCATCCTATGACAGAAGAATACATCTATGAAGTAATCTTGCCAAAAAAAATCAAGCATGAACTCAATTGACCTTCAAGATCCAACTGCTGTTCTCAGAAAAGAGAGAAGACAGCAGAACATGTTAAAGGACACCAGAGTGATGCAATACAAATTTAGTGTTGGGAAACCCTAAAACTTTCAGCAAATAAGTAACAATTTAAAAAGAGGGTGAGGGCAAGGAGAAATACCTGGGACTTTAAGGTGTGGTAAAGGTAGCATGTCAAGTCTTCAAGGAAAAGATGGGAGAATTATTATCAGGCATTGAGAAAAATAAAACTAGATCACTTATACTGAAATATACCCATGAAAATAAGATCTTTAAATAATTAAAACATGAATTACTAGAAATATATGTGAGCAATTATTTTTTCTTTAAAGTAATAATTTCTTGGCATGGAGAGGGCCTTTCTAAGGAAGATGCCAAACCCTAAAATTGAGTAGAAAATGTGAATTACTCTGACTACACAAAAATTTTAAACTTTTGTAGCAGAATGCATACCATGAAAAGAAACGTTAAAAGATAAACAAATTGTAAAAAATATTTGCAACACATATCAGAAAACAAGTCAATTACTTTAACATTTAAAGAAATTAAAGAACTCTTAAAAATCAGTATTAACCCACATACACACACACACGCACACACACATACACACACATACACACTTCAAATAAATGAGTAGAATCTCAGTTCCCAGGAAAATAAATGCTGGGAGATATAGTGCAACTTTGTTTAAAATAGACAAATTCTGAAAATACATGACCAAAAAAGAAAGAGAAAAAGGGAAAGGAAGGGAGGGAGGAAGGAGAGAGAGAACACATAGAATAAAATTAAAAGATAATCTTGCACACTGTGTGGACATTAAATGATGATTTAAACAAAAATCATTTTTAAAAGGAATTACATTTATGAAACAATTGGAAATTGAACAATGACTGAATATTTGGTGATAATACAAAATGAGTGTTAATTTTTGGCTAAGAGGATTTACATTTTAAAAGCCTTTATCTTTTAGAAGGTCATACTGTAATGTTTGTAGATGAAATTATATGATGTCTGAGATTTCCTTTGAAGTAAATTTGGGAAAGAAAGACGTAGATGAGATAAGAGTGGTCATGGATTAATAGTGATGTTAGGTGTTAAGTATGTGTTGGATCATAAAATTATTCTATTTTACTATAATTCAAAATAATAAAATGGAGTTCCTATAATAAAATGGTTTTATTTTATTTTGTAAATAAATAAAGACCAAAGAGGAGATGATATAGCCTGATTCAATTCAATTCAAACTTCAAAGTAAACTGCCTAAATTCAAATTTTAGCTCCATGAAGCAATTGCCTGAGCAAACTCCTTTTCAGTTTTCTGATCTGTAAACTGAAAAAAAATGATAATACTCACCTCACTGCATTGTCATGAAGACAGTGTGGAGATAAGACCACAAAATGGGCAAACAATGCTAGTGGCTCTGATTTGAGAAACCATGATATAGAAGTAATTCCTCTTATTATATATATTAGTTTTAAATTTTTCCCATGTCATACTTGTGAGTATGAATAAGTTTCCCATCAGAATCTCAGGACAGAAGGTAATATTTTTAAAATTTGATGCGGAGATTCTGACATGCTTGCCATAGATCATGCTCCTGAGGATCATTATTGAAGCTGTTTTATGGTGGGCACCTGATTTAAGCTCATGAGAAACCCTGAGCAGAACACCCTGCCAAGTCATTTTTCTGATCCACAAAAAAATAATAAGCACTATGAGAAGCGAAGAGTACTTATTTTTAAAGCCACCAGCATTTGGGGGTAGTTTGTTACACAATAATAGATAACATGTACATATAAAGATATGTGAACATTAAAATTCACTGGAAAATATAAATTCAGCTATAAAATGCTATTCTAACTTGCATAATTCTCAGAAAAGTGTTCCAAAATGAACTTCAAAGAAGTTCCTCTACAAAATTAGTGCTGGTCATGGTTAATATATAAAGCAATTAGCACATAACACATTAAGAGCTAGACCCCCGTAAAATATTACTTTCATTACTTTCTGGAAATACAATATTCACCTCTTTGAAGACAGAGTGTGTTCTTGAAAAAATATTTGATTAAAACTCTCTAATGTAAAGCACAGATAGAACATGGATCATCAGGAACAAACTACTCTACATGGCATGCATGTGTATTTTTGGTGTGTGGTCAATTTTCTTTTCCCTCAAGTGATCCTAGTATTTTTGTTGGAACCATCTGGCAATACTATTTCCAAACATGCATTGGAAGCTCCAGTATGGAACTTTGCATGGAGCTATGCAAATAAGGTCAGAGATAGTTAAAGCTATAAACTATAATTGATGAAGGCTTCAGTTGAACAGAAGGTCTTCCATTTGCCAAGCACTGTGCTAGATGCTTGAAACAGAAAACTCAATCAAATATGGACATTTGAAAAACTCAGAATCTGAGAACTCTTTTCAAGTATTGAAGAACTGATACAAGGGGCTGATGAATTCAAGAAGGATGCATCAAAATGAAATGACACAAAGAACTAAAATGATCAAAGACAAAGGCTAGCCAAGACTTGTATTACTTCCCTGCTGAAACAGATTGGAGGTTCAATAACTAGTATCACAATGCCTATTGCTTTGGGATGTTCCTAGTATTAATTGTTGAGTAAACTCAACTCTCAATTGACTCCAATTCAATGGAATAGATTCTATCATTACAGACGTTTTTAACGACTATATAAACTGTACTTGGGAAATATTTATACAGAAATATTAAATAAGTCATACCATAGTTGTTTTTAAACCCTTAGAATTTAAAAATAAAGACCATTTAGTATATGCGCATATCCCAAGCCACTAATTCCCCTCCAAAGGAGATAGTCTAGAGAAAAATATTGCATATATGCACTAGAATACATGTAGAGAATACTCTTTGCTCTATTGGGTTTTTGTTTGTTTGGTTGGTTGGTTGATTTGGTTTGGTTTCATTTGGTTTTGGTACTGGAGATTGAACCCAGGGATGTTTTACCACTAAGCCTCATCCTTAACTCTTTTTAAAATGTTTTATTTAGAGACAGGGTCTCGCTAAGTTGTTTGAGAGTCTTGCTAAGTCGCCAAAGCTAGCTTTTAACTTGAAATCCTCTTGCCTCAGCCTCCCTAGCACCTGGGATTACAGGTGTGCACCACCATACCCAGCTGCTCTTGTTTATAACAGGTAATACTAAAAGAATTAATGGGATAATAAAGCATGGTTTCTTTCCTTGCTCTTCATTTTAGTATTCACCTAGTTGTTCTTGTTTTTGACAATTTACCAAATTATCTTTAGATTCATTTTGTCTAGCTCCAGAGGAAAAATATCATTTGTATTTTTTATTGAATTAGCTTTGAGTTTTTAGAATAACTTGAGAAAATGGACATTTCTATAATAGATCATAGAATATCTTTCCAACTCGCTTAAGTTTCCTGGGTGTTTTTTGCTTTTGTGTTTGTTTGTTTGTTGTGGAGTTCACAGAACCATCCCTCACTCATTCTGAGACCACTGGCAAGAGTCGGTATGAGCCTAATCTGACTGAGAGGGAAGAGCGGGCACATGTCCCAAACTCCATCAGAGTAACATCCTTGAGTTCAGGAGTGGACCTATGTCCTCATTGGGACCAGTGAGCATCACCTCTGAACAGCGTCTGGATCCGGTAGGCAAGAGAGACACTCTTTCTGATGGTATTGCTAAAGCAGAATATAAGACTACAGCTGTTCAGGAATAGCCTAAAAACAAAGTCAATGCTTGCTTTTTCTTAAAGCAAGTAAAGTGACAGAGGGAGTCAGGTTTCTGACAATAATCTTTACATACCAGGATCCAGCTTTGATCATATTCCCTGAAGTCCATATATTTGTTTTCTTTCTTTATGCTAATTCAAGTTGAACATTAATCATGTATAACTGAAAGAGGCAATGTGGCTAATATAGTATCTGTTATTACTTCAGTATTTCAGATAGAGCATGAATCCATCGTCATAGAATCATTTCTGTATTTCTATATTCTGTCTTGGTCATTTTTATCTCATCTGGATCAAAATCTTGAAATAAGTGAAAGACAAAGCAGGACGTGTTTGAGCCCTTTTCTCCCTAGAGAGAGCTCAGAAGAACAGTCTATGCACATTACCTTCCCTAGAAACACATTTGCCTTCATAGCTGGACAAGAGGATCTTTGCTTAAAGGCATGCAATTAAACTTACAGTAAGGATTTCAGCTCAGAAAGAAATAGCCATTGTGTAGCTGCATCTTTACACCCACTTAGACACCATTCCATATGTAAAGACTACTTATAACAGTCCCTTTCTTTTTCCTGAACACAAAGATCACCCTCCTAGTTATTGCTTTACAAAGCAAAGTATGCTTTGTAACTGATTAAACACACATAAAGGACAGAAGGTATAACCTGGAGCCACTGTTTCTAAACAGATTAAGTATGTGCAACCAAAAGCTACAAGGTAACTTTAATATACCTGTCCTCATTTCACATATTCTGCTGCTTATTGCTTGAACCATAAAATGAAGAGAGCCCTGCAATACAACAAACCCAGCAAATGTGCAGTACACCATTTCACAGCAGGGGCCTCAGCGTCTCACAGCGTGTGGCTCTGCCTCTCAATGATGGGAAAAGCCTGTCACAGACTGACTCTCCCGCTGATGCTGCAGCCTTCTTACATTCTGGATAAGCAATTTTTATACTGTGATTTTTCTCACGTGGATTGCAGAAATGGTTAATACAAATCTGGCTCCATGGAGCCATCTGAAATATCTGAAGAAATGACATTTCTATCCCTGGAAATACAAAATAATTCATAGGCATACTTAAAATCGTGCTTTTTTACTATGCTTTAAATGTGGCTTTAAATATTATGTTCCATATTCCAGCTACATCCCGGCTATTGGCAATTAAGAGCCTCATTTCTCTTCATCCACTCTAGAATGAATGTTATATTTATAAAACATGCACCTTAAAAACTGTATCAGAATCTTGAGAAAACTGTAAACCACTTAGTTCCATCCATGCTTCTATCTTTAATTATTATGTCTTTTATCCCTTAAATTCCTTATTCTGTTCCTCCTCCTTCATTTCTTTCTCTTTTTCATTCTTCCTCTTGTCTTTCCTTCTTATTTTGCAAGGTCCTTTGCTAGGCCCTGGATTAATTTTCTGTATAATGAATATATGCATTTTGTTGATAGAAATGCATTAATCTGCTCCAGGTGCATCGACTTGACCATATTTGTTTATTGAGGGATTGAGAATATCTTGATATATCTGGAAGAAGATGCAACAGACAAACAAAGAGTATATATGTGGCAGGGGAAAACAAAGAATTTCCTGAGAAATAACTCATTCTAAGGGAAGGAAGAGTCAAGGTGGACATTTTAGTTACAGTCTTGGGAGCAAGAGGTCCTAGACTAAAGGGCTACATAAAAGAGTGAGAAATACTAAAACAGCCAGAAGCTGGTGAGAGCAGAGTGGTTGGCATTGAAATCATCAGCTCAAAGGTATCAGAAGATGTGCCCTTAGCTCTCACGGCCCTGGTTAACCTTAGCCCAGACTTAACTACCCGCCTCTGCCATGAAAGGACATAGGTCAGGGACCATCAACAAGGAAAACATATCATCATCGACCTGCTAATCAGCTTTCTATCACTGCAATTATCTGTGCGATTATTTCTGTCAAAATACCATTATTTTGGCTAATGGCTTGGTAACGTCCAATTCATGATCGAGTTGCCCCATTCTTTTGGGCCAGTAACAAGATTGTATATCATGGCTGGAGAGTATAGTGGAGCTAAACCATTCACCTCATGGACAGGAAGCAAAAAGAGAAAAAGGAAAGGGCTGAAGTTCCACTAACCCCTCTTACCAGGCTCCAACTGTGAAAGTTCCATTTCTAAATCATGTTACTCTTGGGACTAAACCTTTAGCACATGGTCTTTGGGAGACATTCAAGATTCAAACTACAGCAATTGATGAATATCTGTGGACTCCCAGAGGCATTGCAATTTTGAACTTCACAAGCAACAAGAAGTATCACAATATTGAAGAATTAGAGAGAAATATCTCCTAGTACTCATTGATATAAACTAAGAAAGGCCAACCTATGCCTGTCTAACTAATAATTATTATCCCAGCATATAGTATAGTACCTGGCACATAGTAGGTATACATTAAACATTTATGGAATGAATGACATACAAAATATCTATATCACCTTTTCAACTATAGCAGTAACTCCAAAGGTTATCTTTAAAAATGTATAAAGGGAATGTTTGTGAACACTTAAAACTCCAATCAAGGTGACTGAGAGCAGTTTCAAGAAGGCAGAACTGACATTTGATTGTAGGTAGAATCCTAATCAAGTATCTCAGACTCATGTTTGGAAGGAAAAAAAAAAAAACATGAATAGAGGATGATCAGCCACAGAAGCAGGAGGAAAAGCAGGATCCTGTGGGATAAAAATGTTGATAAATAATTGTATAAGAATTGGCTAGAAGAAAAAAATTCTAAATATGTGCTAACATTTTTAATTTCTTAACACCATCCCCAGAGTACCTCAATCTGTCCTACCTGGGATCAGCTTCTTGAATCAGATCACTCCTAATGTTTGGATTCCTTGCTCATCAAACTTTTGTCAATCCAAGCATTCTCATCTCCTAATGATTGTGTTGCTCTCTAGAATTTGACAATTGGGCCTATAGGTGACAAGCTTCTGAGAGCTTGACAATGCCAAGCCAACCAAAAGGATGATCTTGTCTCAGTATATGGAAAAATAAAATATCTGAGCTCTCAGGCTGAGCACTAGTATGTTCTGGTGGATGTGGCACTCCTGGGTTGAATGTCACAAGCTATGGAAAGTGACCTATAGCTATCCAACCTTCCAGAAGTGACTTTTCCACCTTTCCCCATACCTTTGCCAATATCACCCATGTCCTTAGAGCCAGAGGAGGAAATAGTGGACACTATTTGACAACCAGTGGTTTTTAATGAACTAAGAAACACTCTGGTGTCCCTAGAAAGGGGTGAAGAATTTTTTAAATTCTGGGTTTTTCTATAATGCAAATAGAAGCAGAGCCAGGGAAAATATCCATTTTGTGTCTGTCACTGTGACTTTCTATTTTGTTGGGCCAGTGTCTCTGGGAAACTATGTTTAGACCATACTTACCACAAATATAGTAACATTCAAAGTCACTTACTATGTGTTTCTGTGCATTTCACCAGATCACCATTTGCCTCCAAATTACCAAGCTTGTCTTATTCATTGATTATCTTGGTCCCTCTGAAGCCTTTGAAGCCACAGATTACCTGCATGAAAACTCTTCCTACTAGGCATAGTGACATGACAATATTCTGCCTCTCTCCTTGTCTATCCAGTGACTCATCCAAGAGCTACAATTCCTCTTTCTGAGGCTAACTGGATTTTCAGTCTTCAGGTCTCCAGTCTCTGTATTTTCTCCTAGCAACCCATTCTGACTTCTCCAAACATACTCAACCAATACTTACTTATTGAGTAGCTCCCGTTTGGGTCTACATGACCCAAGGCCAACCCTGACTGGTGTCCTGAACTTTAGATCTATACACATAATAGAACGACTGGACATTCATGTGTTGATAGCCTACTGTTGCCTCCAACAAAACACAGGAAAATATTTGTGCTTTCCATTGCAAGTAACAGAATGCACAAATCAAAATAGTTTCAATATAAATATAAATACTCAAGCCCATAAATGAATTTCAGAAGCCAAAAATGAATTTCAGAAGCCTTGTGTCTCTTAATCTCTCAGCTTTGTCCCTCAGCTATGCTGTCTTTTTTGGGTTGTGTTAATCCTCAGAAAGGATTTTTCATGGTGCCTGAGACTGTTGGTGCTATGACAACAAAACATATCAGACTGGATAACTGTTAAATAACAGAAATTTATTTCTCACAGTTCTGGAGACTGGAAATTTCAAGATCAAGGCACCAGTAGATTTGGTTGTTTGGTGAAAGTTTGCTCTCTGCTTCCAAAATGGTACCTCCTGTTATATCCTCAGATGATGGAGGAGGCAAAAAGGAAAAGCTGTTCCTTTAAGCCCTTAAAGCATGAATCCTATTCCTAAGGATAGAGCCTTCATGACCAAATCACCTCCTCAAGAGGTCCCCCTTTTAATATTTTTGCATTGAGCATTAAATTTTAGCACATAGTTTAGAGAGACACAAACGTTCAAAGTAGGATACATGATAACAAAATGGCTGCAGCAGTTCCAGGACTCAAATGCACATCTCAGATTACAAAAGAAGGAAGCCTCTCTTTCAAGGCCAATAAACAGAAGTTAAGAGTTTTATTCTGACTGATTAATTGGGATCAGCATCTGTCTCTGTATGGCACTCACTTAAAGAAATGCTATGAGCTGTTTGTTTAGGGCATGGATAAAGGTTTATTCCTGAATCAGTTACTATGGCAATTCACACTGTGAATTGATATGATTATTATGATTAGCTTAAGCCAACCAGAGCCTTTCTCTGAATCAAGATTTGTGATCACTTCCCCTAAGAATTCACTCCTACTGTATTTTTTTTTAAATTTTTTTAGTTGTCAATAGACTTTTATTTTACTTATTTGTATGCGGTGCTGAGAATTGAACCCAGTGCCTCACACATGCTAGGCAAACGCTCTACCACTGAGCCATCACCCCAGCCCCCCTACTGTATTTTAACCAATGATATAGTTCAAAAGTATATTTTTTATATCTCTGACAAAAGTATACTAATCAAAATTTAATCATTCAATGATAATTTGAGGTTACCAAGACATAAATTTATTATTGTACCAATTACAAAACAGTGCCCATTCCCAGGTGTTATTGATCCGTGCATGTCTGTCCCATTAAATGACTCCAGAGCTGAATGTACTTTAACAAATTGTATCTACTTTTTATGATTTTTCTTTCTCTTCCCTTTTTCTAAATTGCTACTTCTAATCTACAGTGGAACTGGGAACCAGATAATGAAGCTTTAAAATTGCATACAATTTAAAAGTAAAAATAAAATTGCCTAGGAGAAAATATGTCAAGATGAAAACCATGGTTGCCTCTGGGTAAGGACAGCAACTTTTTTTTGTTTTGCTTATTTTTTTTGTTATAATTAAAAGAAATTTTGTGATCACACATATACACCTGAAAAAACAGAACAAAGTAAATAGGATTTGAAAGATACCTTCAAATTCCCCAAGTGGAAAAGTGGCCCCACTGTTAATTCCTTGGAGTCTATGACAACTCTCCTAGCAGACTGGAGGCCTTGTTGAATTCTTGGTTGCCTGGTGTGTTCTGATTCAAGGGAATAAACACAGAAAAAGTCAGAAAATACCAGGGAATAGGCTACCTATCTACCATGAGGCCTTGACCTGATATGCATTATGCAGAGATTGGCCCTCATCCTACAGATAGGAAAATCCAGTCTTGCCTGTACCCTGGGGTTGGACATATGGTGAGGGTGATGACTCAACACCACAGAAACTCAGAAGCAACAATTTAATGACAGACAATGAAAATGGAGCTTTTCTTCCTGCTTAGAAACTATATAGAGATTTGAGTTTTGCTTAGATGGTTGATTTGGTGAAAATTAGAACAAATGGTGAAGAGGCATCAGGTTTAAACAGCCCAATGCACTCATCAACACACTGGACCATATCTGCCAATCACACCAGACCTAAGGTCTCATGCCATTCCAAGTATTGTTTAGGGGGACCTGTCAAACTCTATCCCATGACTCACTACTCCCTTTATTTCATTACTGAACAACTCCCTTCCTAATGAGCCATTCTTTCTTTAGATATATTAATACCATCATAGGCAATGGATGAAGTTTATTACTCTTAAAATTACTTTTCATATTTCTTGTTTTAAGTACAACTCTGGGAGAGCAATTTTCAATTTTCCCTGGCCAACTCATGTTTACCTCCACTCTACATAAAGCATTCAACTTCTAAGACATCTGGAAACCAAAAAGAAAAGGTCTCAATCAAGCACCTCAAGAGCATCTCAACCTCCCCATAGCACCTCAACCCAGACAAGACAACTCCCCAAACTATCTTATCTTTTTCCTTAATTAATTGTCTGCTCATCTTTGACTCTTCTCTGTTGATACCCCCAAATTCTTGGGGAGGCCACATCTTATTTACTCCTCCTTCTGAATGTCTCTCCCATCCATCATTTTCTTTCCATTCCTATTATCCCAACTTCCTTATCTAAATCAGAATTATTTTAAGAGTCTAATAACTGATTCCCTTGCTTTCTGCCTTCTTCCTTCTATTCTCACCCAGAAGATTGTTGCTTTAACTTTCTAGAATATTTAAGGGCTTTCTCATAACACAAAATGTATATCAGACATGTCTGATTCCTAGTTGTCAAACATGATGCCTCCATATCTTAAGTCTGCATTTTCCTATTTGTTGTTGTTGTTACTGTTGTTTTTTGTACCAGGGATTGAACTCAGGCGCACTTGACCACTAAGCCACTCCCACTAAGCCCTATTTTGTATTTTATTTAGAGGCAAAGTGCTTAAGTCCTCTCTAAATTGCTGAGACGGTCTTTGAACTCACAATCCTCCTGCCTCAGCCTCCACAGCCACTGGGATTATAGGTGTGCACCATCACACCTAGCTCCACAGTAGATTCTTTCCATATGGGAACAAAGATTGTCATTAGCAATTCCAGGCTTAGCAACCTCAGCAAAAGGGTGAGTGTTGCTTTCCAAATTGACCAATAAATCTCACAGGATGAGTTCTCATTGGTCAAGTTCAAGTCACATGCCCATTACAGAGCCAATCAGTGTATAGGAGGTGTAGAATATGATGGTTTGATTACCCAAGACTGCCTCATACATTCCTGCTAATTTCTGAAGCCAAGAGAATGGAGTCAACTCCTTAAACTGCATGGACTGAAAATAAGAGAAAGGCAGTTCTCCAAATGAAAATCAAGGTGCTGTTCTCAGAAGAAGAGAGAATAGCTGTCTACTATCAGACCAAAGGCAGCTTCTTGAATTCATGGGCATGCCTATTACTTATTATAATATGTTCATTAATGAGTCCCACAACTTTGTATTTCAAAATTTAGGTTGAACTTTGACAACATGCATCAATATTTTTAATATACATGTACTTATCTCAGCAATTCTGTGTCTAGGAATAATAATAATAATAGTTATGCTATTAAAAGCTTTACTATCTGACCTAAGCAATTTGCCTATGTTATTTCACTTAATACAAAACAAACATAGGATACTGTCTCCATCTGTGAGCTCAAGAAGTTGAGCTTAGGGAAGTTAAGTAATTTACACAAGGCTACACAGCTAGTAAGAGAAGTCAGAGTTCAGTCTTGGAAGCCTTCACCACTATTAGTTACTTCTCTTAGAAGCCTCAGGGACAATATAGTCTTATGGATTTATTCAAAGAAAACAACAGTGCAGGTGAGAAATGATGTATATTCCAGGATGTTATTTATAAGTATTTGTCCACAGAACTCAAGTGTGAAATAAAGCATCAATAAATCATGTCAACCTACATATGTCCCCTCATTATCCGTAAATACATACTAAGTTCCTACTTTATAAAATAATAAAAGATTAATGACTTTTTTGGTAAGGCTGTGAAATTACAAGTTTGTTCAAATCAGCTGCCTAAGCTACAAAAGCATCCACAGTCAAGGTTAATCAAACACAATAAGGCCTTGTGCATTGCTTCCAATCTATCAGGATGTCAGTTTATCGTTTAGGAAAAAATTGAATACTTAATCTGTACAAACATCCAAAATAAATCTTTATATGTATTAGCTGTCTACTATCAGACCAAAGGGAGCTTTAAGCTAAATTATTTAACCTTGATGATGCTCAACACTTGAACATTTCATTAAATAGGAAAGTGAGTGGCCTGAGAACCCAGAGAGCTGATGATGCTCAGTTAACATTGAGCAGCTTCTGTTAGGAGTCAGAAACCTACATTCTGCCATAGCCCCCAACTGAGACCAAAAGAGGCAGCAGGATGGCAGAGCACCTGAAACTAACAGAGAGCCTTAACTACTAGAAAAAACAACTGGAAAAGTAGCCACACTGGCCTTGGCTTCTGATACATTGCCCCAACTGACTCAGGGAAGGGGAAAACTGGAAGTATGGATGACATGTATTCATTATTGTTACTTTATTTAAAAAGATAACCAATAAGGTCAAGTTTTTACTGGACTTCAGATTTTATTATTTTTTTCCTTTCCTTTTTTATAACCTCTTATTATATACAGAAAGATCAATTAGTTTATATTATAATCAGGCTCTTTTCCATCATACTTCCATTTCTCATTATCTTCAGGAATATAGTCTCAGCAAATATAACCCTAAAACACTTCTGAAAAGCACATGAAGGAGAAGCTCATTTGCACAAGAGTAATGACTTAGTCCTGTGCACTTTTAATTTGCATAATCCCCCTTCCTTTCCCCCTTCATAACAGTCTTTGATATTTTTTTCCTCCAAATGACATGGGCTGGGAGAAAGAATTAAGTAAGCATCAAAGTTCTGGTTCCTGTGTTCTCAGCTATTACATTAATCTTTAAGATTTTCTCTCCCGTTTATTAAAAATCAGTGACTCATCCAACTTTACACATAAATCCATATCAAAGTTAATTAGAATCTTGGTAGTCTGTTTGTCTTTTCCTTTATTAATTCCTGGAAGCTTGAAGCAAGGCTCTGTGTGTGATTGTGGAAGAAAGAAAAAGAAGTCAGTAGACCTGACCTGCCAGTGATTAACCAGCAGCATTTGCTTAGCAGGTTTTAGAAAGATGCCCAAGCCCCATTGGTATGGGAAAGAACCAGACCACTAAGGAGCCCAGCTGATCATGAGGTCCAGGTTGGCCTCCTCTGGGATTGAGATTAACCCTGAGCCCAACCTGAAAAACAGGATAGAGGTAAGAAGTAAACAATGGAGAAGAAAGCCCTGTTTGCTGACTTTTTGCCTACTTTTTCCATGATCAGGAAAAGCAGCTAATTATTCTTGTAAATTGACTTTCTCTCCTTCCTTCTCAAAAGCTGGGTTTTGTTTTTTTTTTTTTTTTTCCTTTTTTTAATATCATGCAGCTCTACAAAATTTCTACTGGAAGCAAAAAAAAAAAAAAAGAAATGCAAGAAGAAAGGTGGATGCAAAGTGGAAATTATCATGCAGCAAGACATTTTTACATTTGATTTTCTCCAGGAGTACCTGGACACAAAACGGAGGGAAAGCACATGAGTAGGATCAGGGATTTGATCTAATACATGTATTAGTGAGAAATTGACAGCAATAGCTTCAGTGCCTAGGATTTTATTGCATATTGATTTTGCTTTAGGAGGTTTGTGTGGAAATCACATAAAACAAACTTAGAAAACTAATTTTCTTCCCAAACTGTTTTTGAAAAGTGTTGGGGATTCTTCCAATGTATTTTCTTATTTTAAAACATTAGTTGCATTAATAACATTCTGAAGTCTAAAGAAAATGTTACAGGAAAGCCCCAAAACTCAAGCTTAGGCACAACATAAGAAGCTTAAATCACCCACAGAAGAGAACAGGTAGAGTTTCAGGGAATAATAAATTTATTCCACATTAATAGACTTGAAACTTTTTATAAAGTTACATAATGCCATACTGTGAGGACATCATTTGAAGCTCCAGAAAACCAAAAATTTAGCCAGGCGTAGTGGCTCAAACCTGTAATCTCAGCACTTAGGGAGACTGAGACAGGAGAATCGCGAGTTCAAAGCCAGCCTCAGCAACGGGAAGGCGCTAAGCAACTCAGTGAGACCCTGTCTCTACATAAAACACAAAATAGGGCTGGGGATGTGGCTCAGTGGTCGAGTGCCCCTGAGTTCAATCCCTGGTACCAAAAAAAAAAAAAAAACCAAAAAATTGTATTGAGTTTAACACAGACTGGAGGACCAATTTGGGCATGACAACTCCCTGCAAAGTGTTCCCCCAACCTAAAGCATTCTGCCCCCACAATCCAAGGGTCCCAGATTCCCCACTGCATGTGCACCCTGCCCCTTATGAACTATTGAGCTCAGCAGCACCCCACTGCTCCCCCAGGACCAGCAGTGAGAAGCCCACTTGGCAACGGCCTGCAGATGAGACTGGGAGTGCAGGCGGATTAAGAAGGTCTCCCTCTCCTTTGGCCCAGCAGTGTTTGACCCAATGTTGAAGAAACCTGAAAGCGACCTTGTGCTCCAAAGTGTTACATAGTTTAGTGCAACAGCCCTTTCTTTCCCTTATCTCTGCAGCTGTCCCCTTCCCTAGGATCCAGACAGCATGCAGGGCCAAGGAGAGATTCTGGGAACAGTCCCTGCATTGTGCTCAAGGCCTCCTCTCATCCTGAGAACTAAAGTTTTGTTCTGAGTCACGTTCCACATGTCCAGATCTTTTCCGCTCAGGACATTTCTCTCCGTCTCCCACCACCTTCCTCTCTCCCTGCAATCACATGTATCAGGCAGTCTCACCAGCTGGCCCTGCACTGCCAGATGCTTCTGAGCACTAGCAATGCCCAGGGGGCTCTTCTGCCTCCAATTAACACTAAACATAGACAAGCTGGAAACCCCAGAAGTGTTGCTAATTCCAAGAAGGGGTCTGGGGGGAAAAAAAGGAAAGATAGTAAGGGGCAGAATCAAGAGTATTTTCACTCTTACTGAGCAGGGACCACAATATTGCTTTGGATCCATGGGTGTTTCACACCATTTTATAGCATGGCAATAACATAGGGATGGGGGTGTGCACAAGTGGCTCAAAATGATAAACTATTTGGATTGTCACACAAGAGCAGGTAAAACCAGACTTACACTTCACAATTTATGTAGCCAAGTGTGTGCCCTTGTGGCCCCTCTATTACATTTCTGCCCCTACTGTTTTATTTCCTTTGAGATACTGATGAGGGTTGTTTTCCTGTATCCCTTGACCCTTCCTTCCCTAGCTGCTACATTTAAGAATTCACTTTCACTTTTCAATACTCTCCCCACCCTGCTCTTAAGGAGCTATTTTAGTTTTGTATGAAATAAAATGATAAATACTGAATTTTGACACATCCTCTGTACAACACTGATTTGCCACATTCAAATGAGTCCCTTGTACAAATCAATGTGCATAAAATAAATCAGACAGAGGAGTCATGGTTTTTGCAGGGATAGGGCCTAAAGTCAAAACAGAAAACAAAAACATGTATTGTCTATTTCCTGAAAATTCCCTTAAACTCATTTCCAATGCATAGCTTGTGTATACAGAACAATACAGTAAAAGATATCAGTGACTATGATTCCACTTAATATAGCAGAGATGTGTAAAATATAATTTTCAAAATTTTATTTTCCTAAGAAAAGAGAGGGGAAAGTTGATATTCTTCATTGAGGTCTGGATAAGGCAGTTGCTTTGCATTAAAAACAAAAGAGTCTTTAAGGACTAGAATCCCACAGAGCAGCAAGATGCTCTACTCTGAGAGCGATAAAGAGCTGAAACAACTGGGGGCACCAGTTGTTGATGTCATGGTTGCACTAGTAAAATGAATATTTCTGTTTTGTCTTTCATACTTCTATCTTGCTTTTATTGGTTTTTTTGTTGACTTGTTTGTTTGCCATAAATTTAATGTGTATGAAATGCAACTTCACTGTAGAGGGAATAACATACATCAGGTTGATTACCCAGCAATGTTCACTTACTCATATATTTGATTTAAATATGCAGTTTGGTTCCTTTTCCACCAGGGGACTGAGCTGCCTTTTTCACTGCTACCACACATCTGATGTCCCTACACATGCACATCTGCATGATGTGGCACGCGTGCTCGCTCTCGCTCTCTCTCTCTCTCTCTCTCTCACACACACACACACACACACACACTCTCTCTCTCTCTCTCTCTCTCTCTCTATCCTCTCAGAACATACTTCTACCCACACAAACAACACTGCCACCTAGAGGGCAGCAAAGGAAACACCTCCTCCACGATTCCCAGTAACTGTTCACTCTCCCACTTGTAAAACTCCCTGGTTTCCGCAACCCCCACCTTGCCCCTCACCATGTGGCAAGATGTCTCTCCTATTTCCCTGTGTTCCTGTGAGTGCCTACATGGAGACCAAGTGCTCTGATGGGCCTGGACTCCTCCACGGCTCCATCCGCACCATGGCTTCCATTTAGAGCCCTACTGCATGCTCTGCTACCCTCCGGTTGCCAGCACCTGTTATACAGTGGCCAACGTTCTATCTCCAACACCGCTGGTAGAGGCTCTAGTGTTGCTGCGTTTGCTGAAGAGCTACTACTGTCTCCCTTCCCTGGAAACAGAAGAAACAGGAGGGAAACTGGACACTTAGGTACTAGTCAGCTCTCTCCTTCAAACATCCAAGATCTGAATTACTAGTTTATATGAAGTCTCAATAATGCTAATTTGTTGTAGGAGGAGGCCTGGCTAGCAGTAGGGCTTATGTCATTTTCATTGAAAGGAAATTAACACGCAATAATAAAAACAACAAATACATGGCATTCACACTATTCTAGGCACTATTCTATGTTCCCTGCCCACTTCAACTTATTTAGGGCAAATGCTTTGCCTAAATTTTACCCTTTCAGTGTTAAAACCATGCTTATATCTACCAACCCCAAACTTTCCAAAAGGAGAGAAGTCCTCTTCCCTCCCGTAATCGGCCATAGTGATAGATGTCTTCCCAACCAGGGCTGATTCATGTTACACAAGGTTGACAACTGGCTTTACCCCCAAATTCTGAGCAGTCCTGTTTGCTTGTAGCATAAAGCATTATAGTATAAAGCATCAGTTTAAAATAGGGCTCAATTCATATTTTAAACTTTTTTATAATGAAAATAATAGAAAAGATAGAAAAGAGTATAATGAGCCCTATACACCAGTTCCCCATCTTCAACAAAATATCATCTTAAGAATAAGCTTGTTTCTATATCTCTATCCACAGGATTATTTTGAAGCAAATCACAAACATTCTATCATTTTATCTCTAAATACTTGAGAATGTGTGTCATTTACTAATTTATTACTCCTCAGCTCCAAATCAATCCACCCTTTTTCACTCCAATGTGTGATGCTACTAGAACTGGAACTGGATCCCAGAAACATGTTTTTGCCAGCTGAGGACATGTTAAGCTTTGTCAGTAGAGGGCACCAGAGGGATTTGTTAAGAGGAAGGGATATTTACCAGTTCTACTGCTCCAGGCTGTTTGTTTCCCTAATGCAAAACAGCTGTAGTTCAGGAGACTGTGCAGCCTCCCAGCCAGTTTCAGCAGAACCCAAGTGGGCAGTTCCAGTGAGTCCTGGAAACTCACCAGCTTCACAGGTGCCCAACTGGTATCTTCCCATGGACAGCTGCTGGCCCCAACGTGGGTGGCCTCTCCTCAGCTGTGTCACCTCAGTGGACCTCAGTCCCCCAGTGGGCCACTACACACTTTCTCCAGGAGATCTGGATCTCACCCCTGCAGGGTAGGGAGGGACTAGATTTGTTCTTTCCTGAATGTTGTGACTAGACAGCAGGTGTTCTTCCATCTCTCACTCCTTTATCCTTTACAGTTTACCTCTTGGTAGTTAATCCCCTATAACTGATTAATACTTCTTTATTTTCAACTTTCCCTGTTCCAAGTACTATGGAGTTTCTCTCCTGAGTAAACTGCAGCTGATACAGAAGGTTTTGACTGAGATATATATATGATTCCATTTTCTCTACTTTCTTAGCATCTTAGCATATCAGTTACTTTTTTTTTTTTAACTTTTTTTCAGGGCTTGGCCTAGAGTTTGCAAGACACAAATACAGAACTAATCCAGGTCCATTTTTAAACAGCACTGTACCACTTCATGAGTTGTGTGCAAGTACCTTATAATAACAAAATTAACCTAACCACTCCCTCTTGTTACTTGTATCATTATTGTCATTCATTTCACTTATACATTTATTGCAAACATAATCAAACACAAGATTTCTGCTATTATTTAAACAAATTTATCTGTAAGAATAATTGAGAATAAGACAAATTAAAATTTTTATTTTGTCTTCAACTTTCCCTTCCTCAATATTCTTTTCTTTGTGTAGATCTGTTTCTGGCCTGTAACATTTTTCTTCTCTCTAAAGAAAAAAAATTTTTTTAATTTTTTGTCTAAGGTATGGAACTCACTGGCACTTTACCAACATTACCACTGAGCCACATTCCCAGTCTTTTTCATTTTTTATTTTGAAATAGGGTCTTACCAAGTTACCCAGATTGACCTGGCTCCTGCCTCAGCCTCCCAAATTTCTGGGATTACAAGCATGTGCCACTATGCCTGGACCCTAAAGAACTTTTAATATTTCTTACAAGGCAGGTCTACCAGCAACAAATTCCCTAAATTTTGATTTGTCTAAGACAGTCTTATTTCTTCGCCACTTTTGAAGGATACTTTTATAGGTACAATTGTAGGTTGGTGGATTTTTATCAGCAAACTTTCTTCTTGCTTGCATGGTTGCTGAGAAATTAAATGTAACTCTTATGTTGTTTCTCTATAAGTTAGATTGATTTTTCCCCCTCTGGATTCCTTCAAGATTTTTTTCTTTATCTTTGACTTTTTGTAGTTTGAATATGATATGCTGAGGTATAAATTTTTTTTTTTTTTGGTACTGGGGATTGAACTCAGGGGCACTTGACCACTGAGCCACATCCCTAGCCCCATTTTTTTGTGTGTTTTATGTAGAGACAGGGTTGATCTTGCTGATGCTTATGATATGAAAAAGGTGGAGCTGCACTAGAATATGAAAGCCTTATGTAGAGCCACATCCCTAGCCCTATTTTTTTGTGTGTTTTATTAGAGACAGAGTTTCTACAGAGTTGCTTAGCACCTCACCATTGCTGAGGCTGGCTTTGAACTCGTGATTCTCCTGTCTCAGCCTCCCTAAGTGCTGGGATTACAGGCTTGAGCCACTGCACCCAGCTTAAGGTGTAACTTTTTTGGCATTTGTTCTGCTTTGTGTTCTCAGTACTTCCTTTCTTTCATGTCCAACAACATGTTTCCAACTCATTTTTTACATTTCCTGCCATTTCTCCAAGGAGCCTTTATTCCTTTTAATAGGAACTAGCATTTAAAAACTATAATCTTGGTTCTAGGGGCAAATTACTGCTCCTCACAGAACAAGTCTAGAAAATGTGTTTGGTTTGGTTTGGTTTTATGGATAAAATACAGGATTTACTGGTGAGTGTGATCAAGAAGGGGACAACACATGGGCCCTCATGAGTGCGGGGCCCTTCACTTGTCAAGAGGAAGATGATTGGGGATATATTTGGCCTCATAGCCATCAAGAATTAGCTGCTTCTTAGCCATCATGTCTTGAAATTCAGAAGATATGGATCTTCTGGTAGCCAGGGAGCTTGAACTTAGCCTGGCCTGAAGGCCTCCATCACATATTCCTTGTTCTACAGCTTGGTGTGGATGAACACGATGACTTGACTAATGTGAACGCTGGCCACTGTGCCTTGGGGTTTCCCAAAGGCAGCCCATACTCTGTCTAGAGCCTGTTAGCACCAGAATAGGACAACATCTTGCTGATGCTTATGATATGAAAAAGGTGGAGCTGCACTAGATTATGAAAGCCATTTTTGCAACAACTTTTTACCACAAACTTGTAGGCACAAATATGGGCAGCTTCCAAGGCTTCAAAGGGTAGCTGCTTATATTCATCAGACACCATGTGACCACAGAGTGGGAATGCATCTACTTTTGCTTTCTTCCACCCAAGGTCAAAGATGTGGACCTTGTCATCAGGGACACCTCAGCAGAAAGAGACTTTTTGCAGGGCTTGTTCTTACAATGCTGGTAACACCAGATGGAGTGGTGGCCCATGACAACATCAGGATGTTCAGTGGCACACCAGATAGCAAAGAGCAAAAATGTGCTTTGTAAAAGGAAATACATCATGATTTCATAATAATATTTCCCAAGATTATAATTCTAATTGATAACTTCACTTAGCATTTTGATTTTGTATCTTTTCTTGATTTCTAAACTATTAACAAAGATGTGTTTTATCTAACACAAAATATATATATAACAGATTTGTAATAACAATTATTAACAAACACTATTTCTTCTTATTTTTACCCTAAGTTCTCCCCAATAAGAATGCACAAATGGCTATGTTTGTTAAATACTTGAAATGTTTCTCTGTGCGGTTAAGACACCAACACAACGAGTTTCATTTATTTTATTTCGCTTTTACTTTGGGTATATTTGACTATTTTTTACCTTACATGTTATGGTTTGGATATGAGGTGTCCTTCCAGAATTCCTATATTAATGCAGGAATTTTCAGAGGTGAAAGGATTGGATTGTGAGAGCTGTAACCTACTCAGTCCATCCTATTATGAATGGACTAACTGGGTGGTAAATGTAGGTAGATTGTGGCATGCCTAGAAAAGGTGGGTCACTGGGAACATGCCCTGGAAGGGTTTATCTTCCTTGTGACCCCTTTACTCCTTTATGTCTTTCTGCTTCATCACTGCCATGAATAGAACAGTGCTCCTCTGCCATGGTCTGTCTCCCTTTGGGACCAAAGCAATGAACTTGGCAGACCATGGACTGAACCTCTGAAGCCAAGAGCCAAAATAAACTTCTCATCTAAGTTTATTGTTCTCAGATATTTTGGTCCTGGTGATGAAAAGTTGGCTCTGTGTGTGTGTGTGTGTGTGTGTGTGTGTGTGTGTGTGAAGAATATTTACATAGTTCTAAAGTTATATCTAGTTTTTGTGTCCCTCCCCTTTTCCTATAAGAAATCAGTATTATTTTCTGGTTAATTCTTTCATTGTTAAACTAAAAGCAAAATACATATTAAATTTCTCCCTTATTAAATAAAAAGCAGCATAATGTGCAATTCTGCACCTTTTTTTTTCACTTAACAATATATGCTGAAGATTGTTTCCTTAAAGTATGAAGAGAAAATTGCTGTCTTTCCCTCTGGAGATGAACTGCATCCTTCTTTGAATGTGTACTATTTACTTTATCCTGCCAAAAATGTCTCTTCCCTGAAAGAGACCACATTTTCCCCTGAAATGTGTATTTGCTTTCCCAAATAAATTGGTGTCTGTAACCAACAAACAAAAGAGTATGAAGAGATACTTACTACCCATGTTGCACCTGTTTAGTATTTTACCGGGGAAATGTGCTGTGGTTTATTAAACCATTCTTGAATTGTTAGACATCTGAACTGTTTTCCATCTTTGGCTATTAAAAGCAGTATTTCCATGAACATGCCTTTTCCTATTTTTACCATTGTATCTTTAGTATTTTAACAGTTAGCTCTTGCTATGTATAGCACACTACCTCAAACCTTAGTGACATAAAGTGGTAGTTATTAGCTCAAGATTCTGTAGGTCAGCAGTTTTGGTAGGACTCAGTTATGCCCTTCTGTTATTCTCCTCATGTGACTGAAGTCAGCTGGCAACTCAGCTGGATCTGGATAGTCCAACAAGGCTCACTCACATGCCTGGTGGGTTGGTGGGCTGTCAACCAAGGGTTCTCAAGTAGCCTCTCATCCCTCAGTAGTCTAGCTAGTATTCGTGTGTCCTCGTGGCAATCTCAGATTCAAGCACATGGAGAGGAAGCCCCAAAATGCAAGCACTTTTCAATCTTTTGTGAGAATCAAGTTTGCTATTGTCCTTTTGATCAATGGCAGTCACATGGACAAGCCCAGTATCAGTAGAGAAGAGGAAGGCTATCCACAGACAGGTAAACAGGAAGAGATTTTCTCTCTGCCACTTGTAAACTTCCTGTCACAGAAAGACTTGTCCAAAAGCAAGATTGTTGGATCACAGGGCAAATTCAATATAAAAATACCCCACCTAGGTGTTAGTTTTTCATCCATTCCATCTGAGTGAATAGCCTGTTTCCTCATATAGTCACTGAGAGTATGCTTTCAAACTATCTTTTTTTTTTCCAACCTAAATTTGACTATAAGTTTCCTCAATTGACACAAGGAGTGTTCTTTCAAACTTTCATATTTTTTTCCAATCAAAAAAGAATGGTATTGGGGCTGGGATTGTGGCTCAGCGGTAGAGCGCTTGCCTTGTATGTGCGAGGCCCTGGGTTCGATCCTCAGCACCACATACAAAGCAATAAAATAAAGACATTGTGTTCATCAACAACTAAAAAAAAATTTTTTTTTAAATGGTATTGTTAGAAAACAAGGACTGGGCTGGATGCAAACTTCACAGATCATTTTAGCCTTTTATTCAGGAACAGGATTACACCCATGGGAATGGACCCACTCTCCTGGTGGAAAATGAGCCACTTGACAAAGGAGAGGACTGGACTTATATAGGTTATACTGAGAGGTGACTTAATTAATGGGCTTGTCAGTTTGGGGCACTTAGGAATTTAGGGTCTGTCTTATTGGGTGAGATGTGATAGTCTAGGGTCAACAGTCAGTTTTGGACACTCAGGAAACAGGTTTGTAAAAATTGGTTTTTACTTGGCAATATTTTTACTTGGAGAAGAATGGAGGATCTGGGGTCAGCAATCCATGCTTATCTCTTTCCCTTCAGGGTCCCATTGTACTATCACTGGTAAGGGATTTATTTGGGGAAGGATCGATGCTTTGGCTTCCTTTCTAGAAATTGTTCTTTCACTGGGAAAGGATCAATGCCATCAATGTGCTGCTTTCTTTTTCACTCACTTTTCCCAGGCCTACTTTGTAGTTTGTCATTTTCCATATCTAATATTCCAGACTCTGAAAGGAAGGAAGGAATTGGAATAGAAGTCTCTAGCTGCTTCCTGCTGGGAGGGGGTGATGTAGGGAGGGGGTCTTCCTTTCAGAGTCGTGGAAGTGAATATGGGGGTCATGCAGAGGGGGATGTGTGAGGGAAGTTCTGAAGCCATCGTGAGCAATGTCAATTCTTTTTATGTTGCTCCAGAAGATCAGACGGTGAGTGGTGGGAGGACAAATGCTTTGAGATGTTTCCTTGCAGTTGTGGCTAAGCTGATCATTTTATCAAAAAACTGTAAAACTAAAATAGGATACAGAAAAACATAACAATATGTGAAGATTAACTTGTTAGGTTAGGGAAAAAATTGTAACATACAAAATGAAGGCTAATTAGCTTTCTAGTGTTAGGAGAATAATTTTAGCATGAAAGGTGAAGATTAACTAACTTCCTAGTGTTAGGAAACATTAGATTAACTTTCTAGTGTTGGGAAAATGATTTTGGCATGTAATATAGTTGAGGACTATATTATTCTTAATTAAGGCCCAATTTAGATTTAGGGTGTTCTTCCAATAATTTCAGGGGTCCAGTTCCTTCAGAGCATAGCCAGCATGAGTAACCTTGGACCCATATTTTCCTGATGGTTTAATCATTTCCATCCTGCTCAACAAATTATGCAAAACAAGAACAGGGATACAATTAACAGTATAGTTAAGGCCAGCAATCCAACTATATGTATATAAAAATACTTAAAAGGATTAAGGGAAGAAATTCATTCAGTTAAACTGCCCCAAATTTCTTCAGTATTAAAAGCAGGTGTTTTGGCATTAACCATGGTCAGGACCTGAAATTATAATTTTAATATATCTAAAGAAACATTATGAAAAGGATCAAGTCCCATTTGATGATTGCATATACTTTGCCATTGACCCTCAGTGTCACTGTATGGAATTCTAGTTACACAAAAGTGAGTAATATTATAATGGCACTGAAGTCTCTGGTTCATTGTAAATCTTATACTTGTTCTCCTAGCCATATAACAGAATCTTTTAGTTGCTGAACCTTGCTCAGAATTCCCTGATCAATATGTACTTGAGTTTGCCAGGTTTCAGTATAATTCTTATGGAATTGCTGAAAGTAATGTGTTGTGTGGACCTCTTGGTGTAAGGCCACTGCTGCTGTGGAGGCAAAGGCAATGATGTCAACCAAACAAACAATACCAACTATTAACAACTCAATAAATTGTTTAGCCCAGTGCTTTAAATGTCTTAGCAACTCTTGCATGAATGCTACTGAATGCATTTCCTGCCACGGTTCTTTTAATTTTACAGGGAGCCAGGTAGCTACTGGTCTTTTGAGAACCATAACAGTTTGTTCTGGTTTCTGCCATATGGTTCTATTAATACACTGTTGCAATATATAGTTTTCATATTTAACATTGTATTTAACATTAATATATTTAACATTTAATATATTTAATATTAATATATTTAACATTTAACATTAATATATATTTTGTGAGGCATTATACTGTATTTGAATACAGTATAATTCAAATTATAGGCCCAGATAATAAAACATAGGGTTGTAAAACACATGCTATGAGGTAGAATTCTTTATGAAGGGAAGAGTTAAGATGGATAACAATTTTCGATTTTTCATATTGAGACTCACCATTCCAAACTCGAAAAGGCTCCTGAGTTAAATTTGTTTTCCATATGGAGTCCTGAATTGGCCCAAAATCTATTCTCAGGGTGAGAGGTGATAATTCCCCTTTGTACCAGTACTCGATGATATTGGAACCTATATTATTCCTATGAACATGAGTTAAATCACCCCCATGAAAGAATGTCCATCCTGTATCTCTAGATTGAGCATCCATCAGTCCATCATGAGATCCCCAATCTATAATCTGTTTTCCTGCAACAGAAAGATTTCGTGGATATGGTGTAACACATTTAGTCCATCTTAACAATTTATGTGGAGGGTCCTTGTGATTATAGTGAAAGCATAGAAGGCTGTTTAATGAATAGTTAACATTAACTTCCTGCCAAGCAGGAGAGATGCCCATGAGAAAAGTAAGCCTGGCCTCTTGACTCTGTTCTTCAGAGACATGATGAAGGCTTTGTGTGGTAACAACATGAGTTACTGAGAGAAATGCAAAGTGGGGGTAGGGAGGACAACCATGAGTAATTAAACAAAAATTGTTGGGTGGACCCAGTAATTAATAAAGGACCAGGCAAAAAAAGTGACAGAATTAAAATAGATTGAAGGAGGAATATAAAACCATGTTACTGGGTGAAAAATAGCAGGCTGTGGAATATGGGCCAAATAAATCTCTTCACCATTAGCCATGCCTGTAGTTGTGTGTATTACAAGAATCAGCATGATAAATTTGTTAACAGATATAGTAAATCAATCTATTTTGCCTATTCCAGGTGGTCCTGGAGCCATTTAACCTTGTCTCTTACTACTCTGGATTGGTTTCCATAGAAATAGCATTCTTCCCTGACTAGTTTTGCAGGATGACAGATACCAGGGAGTTCAATTGATTTTGTAAAGTCAATACCTAATCAGTGACCTGTTGGATATCTACAATAATGTGTGCTGACTATTTTGTAGTGAATAGAGGTTCCTAATCCCACTGTTCCTGTGTTAATCCCATTGGATGTTTCTAGCCCTGTGAGTAAGGGAATAATTTGGTGGCTCTCCTATGTCTGGTGTATGCTATTATTGGAATGGTAGGTTTTGGTTTTGGAGTTAAATGTCAGTCTGAGAAGTAAGAAAAATTTAGGTCTAGAGGCCAGTTTAATTTTGGTAGGCAAGGACAAATGTGAACCTCACAAAGGACAAACCTCAGAAGTTTGGGGGCATCAGAGCTATGGGACTGACACAAATGTTCATCTTAAGTTCTATTTAAAAGAATTATTGTTTTCCTCTAAAATGCCCAGGTATGGCTGAATTTTGGTTATAACTGTTTTTGCTAGGTGTTCAAGACCACGCTGGTCAAATTGACCTTGTTCCTAACTGCTGTTAAGAGTCAGCTGAGTTCCCACAGGGGTTCCCCTTGGGGACCTTGAGAGAAGCTTCTTAGCTCTTTTAGTGCCATCTTTTAGGTAGGGTCTCCTTGATGAAGTAGCTTCTCTTGGAAGCATCAGGGATGTCTTGCGGGGGTTGCAGTCCATCCTGAGCCAGCAGGTCAAAGGGGCACCCCCACATTCACCTAGCCGTGGAAGTTGGGAAGAGTTGGAGCCGGCTAGCTGCCTGTTCCCAGACCTCCGTCACTGCAGGACAATCAGACACGCTAGGGAGTCCAGTCAGAGCAGGTACCCATTTATTTGTGGAACAAGCATTCAACTTATAGGGCCATTTGGCCAATCAGAGACAATGCATGTAGGCAACAGCTGTCCATGTGGCAAGGCACGTAAGCCCCCTGAATTCTGTCCACGAGCTGCACGTTTGTGGAACCAACAGTAAACCAATCACATAGTTCCTCCTTCCTTTGTGCCTTTCCCATTTACACACAATGGCTAGTCATAAAGGCGTAGCATAGAGCTAGCTCCCCACAATGTCTCCCTTCTCCAATGACCCTCATCTTTAAAGGAGGTATATGGATTGGCTTTCCCTTCTTCAGTGGTCTCATTAATCTCCCTGATCAGGAGGCCATCTGGCCCAGGGTTGTAAAGCTCCTTAAAGAATTTCTCTTGTTCCCTGGGTTCAGGCTGACTCAGAGGGCAAGAGCCAAATATTGGTTTCCTTGGCCCTTATATTTTTACCTTAATCTTTAAGCCATGGTCTTAGACATCCAGTAAGTCAGTCTCACCAGTAAGTAAGAGTACTGGGCTTTAACGTCAATGTCCATAACCTTACAGTCATTTACCCCTTATATTTAATTGGAGTCTGTATTAGTACCAGAATTTAGCCTTGTATCCTATCTGTCCTGTAGGTGATGGCTTATTATCTCAAATTAACATAGGGTGTTCTTGAAGCAGTACCTCTGCACAATATTAAGAGGCAACAGTTATAGAGTTTATAAGCAAAATATGAAATGAAATTAACAGGAGTAAAAACATATTTAATTTGTATAATAGCTATTATGAATTTTAGCTGAGTTATACATTATATCCCTGTTTGAGATCACAGTAATCTTTACAATGAAAACCAATATTTTGAACACAACTTTAAATGCATAGAGTCTGGTCTATTTTGGAGCCATTCTAACAGGTAGTAAGGTGGGAGACAGAGCCTTATCTCAGGTAAAGTGGGACTCTTTACAAATCTTAGATAAAGAATTCTAGTTTGAACCTAATCTTTGCTTCTTTCTTAAATGTCATTTTACAAAGTTTGCATATATTGTTTCCTGAGTCTGTATGAACATTAGTTAATATGATATAACATTACATTTAAAACATGAATCAAAGAAAGGCTGAGAGAACTTTTAACTTTCCTTTTGTGTGGAAAAGTGGCAAAATATTTTCATGTTTTACAATATTAACCTTTAAACAGATTAGGCTCTTATTATCTTTTAGAAATATACTTACATTTTTACCCCAGTGTAAAAGGTAACATAAGATTTAGGTTAAGTTACAGAACATAAATCTCTAATTAAATTTGTTATTCTTATAAGTCCAAGGTTACCATTACAGACAACTTTAGTTTGGAGAACATCAGCTTGGTTAAAATGTTCTTTTAAGTCTCCGGCTTTAAAGACTGGTATACCTGGAAAATATGAACATATGAGCCAGGCACGGTGGCACACACCTATAATCCCAGCACTTTGGGAGTCTGAGACAGGAGAATCGTGAATTCAAAGCCAGCCTCAGCAATGGTGAGGTGCTAAGCAACTCAGTGAGACCCTGTCTCTACATAAAACACAAAACAGGGCTGGGGATGTGGCTCAGTGGTTGAGAGCCCCTGAATTCAATCCCCAGTACCAAAAAAAGAAAGAAAAACAACAGAAAATATGAACATATTTAGTACGTTACTAGTGCTTTTATATTAACCAAGTTTAGCTTTTAAAGGAAAATTAAGACTCTTTAATGTAGTGTAGTACTCAAAAATAATGGTTGTTACTATGTAACCAGTGTTGTATTAATATCTTTAAGACTAGTTGCTTTAAAGAATAAAACTTAACAGACACAATATTAAGAGTAATGTTTTAAGAAATTCTTGTCAGGTTAACAAATAGATTAAAATTTGGTTTTATATCAATACATTAGTATTTGACCTTAGGGGAAAACATTAAATAGCTTTAACTGATTGTTCCACATGCATATAACCAACTTAGTTACATATAAACTTGTTGAAATTTGCCCTTTACTTACAAAGACCATCGTGTTTATTTCATCACACAAAGATTTTCTTACCCAGAAACATTTTTCCCTTCTATTAAGTATATTTTCATACCTAGAACCTTCTAATATCTCTTTCCTATCTGTTGACCCTTGTTTTTGTTCACATTCTGAAACCCTTATGAAATTTATGAATTTAGAGAAATTATTCTATTTTAATAAGAAGAAGTACTTTATGTTATTTAAAGTACTCTAATTGAAAACACAGTTGAAACTTTTGAACCCTTGTACATAGAATCATGAAAACACAATGTTTATCATCCCATGGAATTCAAGAAATTGAGAGTACTTGATGTTATATTTAACAATTAGCGTTTTAATTTTGCAAATTAATTAATGTCTCAAATATGTATGATTAATCTCATACATGTCAAATCTAATTTACTTATTTTTCCTGTAAAAACCAAGATATCAGACAAGTGTATTGAACAGTACTAGCCATCTCTACCTTGTTGAAGAAAAGCTCTAGAAACAATGGATATTAGATATTTTATAATAAACATCTTATTAGTTTGACCACCTAAAGAAACTTATGAGTTAGTAATTTTAAAGATATCTTTACCTTCATTTGTTTAGTCAATTTAAACTAAACTTTTAAAATCATGTGAATTAAAGGTATTTGAATCCATTTTTTAATTTTAATTCATCAGTGCTCATTATCTATATGCCAGTTTGGATATCGTGTACGTTAAACATGGATGCATTCACATTTACAGACATACAACACAATATACAAGTGTGCATACATAGACATATACATTAGCTTTGTAGGCAAATCTCCATTGCAATGTTACAGATGTATATTAAAACATATTAGATTGAGAGCTAACCTTTGTAAACTGGCCTCTGAACAAAGTAGAGTATAAAAAAACTCTATAGTTGGATAAAATATCTGATCAGAAAAACACATTAGCCTAGGTGCACCCGATTAAAATCATGAGCTCAAATATAGATAGATAGATAGATAGATAGATAGATAGATTTTTTTTTAGAGTCCTAGAAAAAATGACACAGCTGTTAATTATTTCAGTGAAGCAGCATGACACAAAGAAGGAGAGAGGCAATGAGGGAGAGAGAATAAAAGGGAGAGGGAGGGGGAGCCCTGATATCATTTTTCTGTGCAGCCAGGAAGCAGTTAAAGGGACACTTTTTTCTCTTTAGTCTCAGGTCTTCTACAGAGCCTGCCCTTTGCATTCCAAAGCAAGCTTCAGCATGGCCTGGCCAGGAAAATTGCTGCCTAGGGCCTTTTAACCCTTTTCCCCCCAGCTGGTAATCAGGCCAGGTTTGGGTGCAGAAAATTATGAAACATTATCTCCCATTAGTTTTGAAGAACGAGGCTGTTATGTCATGCTCCTTACTGCGACATGTACTGGCTGTTGGGCTAGTCAGGGTTAAGAGAGGATATTTACCAGCTAGTTGTGCCCTTAAAATCTCTTCAGAAGGGGAATATCTGCCTGCTGCTTGGTCATTCATCATCACTGTAATCTGGGGCTCCTTGGATGTATTGGGTAACATGGGAAGCTGGCTACACTGAGGGAAGAGACACCCTCTCCAGGTAACTAGTGCATCCTGGCATGGAGGTTTAAAGATCCTCAGGGGTTTTGCCCATTAGGCAGTGAGCCTGTTGGGAGCCAGGGAAGGGCCTGGAAGATCTCTATTCCCCCAGACTCCACTTCCCCCACTACTTGGGGCACACATTGTGTCTTGCAGCTAGCAGCTGCCAGGAGAGGGTTTTCCCTGGGAACAATCTACGTTCCAGTGTCCCTGCTGCCCATAGTTGAGACAGGGCTTAGTATATTTGGTAATTGAACAAAGGAAGAAGAAAGCTTGGAGGTAGGAACCTAAGACAACCTTGCCATGCTGTAAATTTCAGACAATTTTGTGAATCTGTAAAAGGTAATTTTTAAATTTTGGAGAATTTCCTGATCCAAAGTTTCATATTTGGGCCATTGGTGCAGATTATCTAATTTGTATTGTGGCCAAATTTGAGTGCTGAGCTTAATGAGGTGTTTAACTTTGAGGTCAGTTTAGGAGCAGAGGGTATTAAAATTGTAGAGAGCCCAAGTAGGTATCTCCGGGAACTCAGATTCCCATATTGAGAGAGGTTTGATAAAGGTGGCAGTTGTGAGCAAAGCATCCTCTGCACTCTTACTGCCACCTGTGTGCCAGTCCCAGACGACTTCTCCCACTGGGGATTGGGGAAACATCCTTACCCTAATATCAGTGGTGGGGGACTGCCCGGGTCCTGGTTAGCCAAAAGGTGGGGGTATCTACTTGGTAGAAACCAGAGGAATGAGGTCTTAGCTCTCTGGAGAGATGAGGAGGCTGGTAATGAATGCAGAAACAAGATGGCAAGGAGGTTCCTGACCCACGAGGTTTGCTGGGTAAGGGAAGAGAAGATTAGGAAGAGGAGGAAAGGTACAGGAAGGGGGTCAGAAAGAGGATGTCTCCAGCACCATAAAAGAGTCCATACAAATCCTTATTCCATTCACACAGCATAAAGGCTCAAAAACATAGCCCAGGGTTGTGGTTGGTTATGGTCACATACAGGCACCCTTTTAGCCAAAGTGGACCTGGAGAATGTGAAGGGTCTCTTCTGCAGGGTGGGGAGGAAGGTGAGGGAAGTACTCAGTCTGGGGATTCAGCCTAGCTGCATGAGACATGGCTGAGGGCCCCCGGACCTTAGAGATGCATGAGGGTGCTAGGTGCTTAAAGGCCACCTCCCAGGTCCCATCAATCATTTAACTCAACTGCAGGAGAAGGAGTAGTGTTCGGTGGAACAGGTAAGGATTAATTTCACCTTACTCCCATTCCTGGTCAGGGAACCAAATGTTAGTACAAAAAGACTGGGCCAGACACTAGCTTCACAGATCATTTCAGCCTTTTATTCAGGAACAGGTTTCACCCATGGGAATGGACCCTCTCTCCTAATGGAAAATGAGCCACTGGACAAAGGAGGGGACTGGGCTTATATAGGTTATACCGAGAGGTGATGTAAGGAGCTTGTCAGTTTGGGGCACTTAGGAATTTGGGGTCTGTCTCACTGGGTGAGATGAGATGGCCTAGGGTTAGTAGTCAGTTCGGGGCGCTCAGGAAATAGGTTTGTGAGAATTTGGAAGTTGGTTCTTACTGGGCAAATTTTTACTTGGAGAAAAATGGAGGGTCTGGGGTCAGCAATCAGTGCTTACCTCTTTCCCTTCAAGGTGCCATTGTACTGTCACTGGGAAAAGATTTGGGGAAGGATCAATGCTTTGGCTTCCTTTCTAGGGATTGTTCTTTCACTGGGAAAGGATCAATGCCATCAATGTGCTGCTTTCTTTTTCACTCACTTTTCCCAGGCCTACTTTGGGGGTTGTCATTTCCCATATCTAAAGGTATCTCAGTGGTATTTTTACATACACATCTCACTGTGAGGTTGAGCATCATTTTATATGCTTTAAAGGCCAGAACTATGAACTGTCCATATTTCTTGTCCATTTTTCCATAGTGATTAATATTCTCTACTTTCATTAACTGCATGTTAAGAATATTAGCCTTTTGTGATATAAATTACACATATACTTTCCAGTTTTTTTTTTTTTTTTTTTTTTTGGTACCAGGGATTGAACTCAAGGGTACTCAACCACTGAGCCACATCCCTAGCCCTATTTTT